>JAHZNB010004590.1:0-10575 GCA_027744295.1 Callyntrura guangdongensis
TAATAGGAAAGTGCATAATATTATTGGATGTAACTAGGAAGTCGGAGCAAGTAAATGCAAAATAAGCAAACAACACAAAATAAAATGTGGTAAACTCAGTTTCCAAGTAAATACTTGAAATAAAAATAATACAGAATGTTTTTCAAAGGTTATAAGTATAAATTATATCTAAAACACGGGATAATTAGTGGAAAACGAAAGTAAAGATGTTAGAATTTTTAAAGCCAAGTTTTCGTATTTAAATATAAATATTTTAATATCAGAAAATTGCCAATTAATTTGCTTTTGTGATTATATATTTTATTTTAGTAGACTAATTAATTTAGACTATAATTTGTTAGTCAAAAATCTATTAGCCTTTCAGTATGTAGATTATCGTTCCTATACCCTACTACGATGTTACTTACGGCTTTTATTTATTATCGCTGTCCCCAAACCCGACCTTGTTGACCGTAAGCATTAAATTATATATGAATGCTGATTCAGCTACATGCCAATTAACTGTACTAACACAAGTACATTTTCTCAGTCGTCACAGTGCGCGTTCAATGAAAAAATCGTAAATTTCGCAATCAATGAGAAAGGTGATAATTATTAAGGAAGGCGACCGAGACCGACAAGACGCCACGTGCAAGTACTGAATGTGAAAGGGCAGGGTGCAGCCATTTACAATGGGAAGTGCTATCCAATCCAAGTGTCTTTTTTAAGAGGGGGAGCTTTAGTAATTCATTTTTAAGAAAAAGGGAGGATGGGGTAATGCAAAAAACATGGAGTAGGGTAGTTTTTTTACCCAATAAGAGCTTATATATATGCCTTAAAGGAAAAAATTTCAACTTTGAAAGAAATATCTGAAATTATTTGAAAATCATCCCAACCGATGTTCTAAGAAATGAATTTCGACGAATGCAAAGCGTAGAATATAACATTTGACGCATTTAATGCCATGGCTTACAAGTTATTTGCACAGTTATTTTTTTGCTTTCATTTTATGTTCTATCATCAGCATATCATCAACTTTACGGGTAATTCTAGGATGCGGACGATTCATATTTTAACAATAAGTTATGAAGATACAGCAGTAGAAGTTCAGTTCAGCATTTTTCGCGTTTACTGCATATAAAATGTTGAATGATGTTGGTGAAGTTTGAGTGTGAACTTTTAGGTACATAATATTACATACCTATTACATACTTGCATCAACGTTTCGGTAAAATCATGTAACTTGGTAAACCCACAATCTAGTTTCATCAAGAACGTTGCGGAATAAATTGGTTAACGTAAGCGTTAAGACATGTTCATTAAATGTATGATGACGCGACACGATATATTTGGGAAAGGAAACACTGCCCTAGTCAAAACCTGCTTTTTGTCAAAGATTCTCGTCTTGTTAGTAAGAAAGGTTTGTAAGAAATTTCGTCGTAGTCGTTGTATGAGTGTAATTAATTAGTGTGAAGTGTAAATAAGCCGACAAGTTGAGAAAACAAAATTGATACTGGTTGATTTTCCGTTTTTCCTTGAGCCATTTGACAGCATGACGACCAAATTATCGAATCAAGTACAAAATATGTATATCGTCATTTCACCAGAACGTAAAATTGATTGCTTTTCAAGGGAACCCAACAAAAATAAAGAAACAAAGTTTACTGTAATTTTATCTTACATATACAAATGAATAATTACGTACGTTACGTAAAAGATTTTTTCAAGTTAATAGAAAATTGCTTTACATAATAACCTACCAAATAAGCGTACTACTTTATATCACTATTAAAGTTTAGGTCTAGTTTAATCTAGAAAATTTTAATTTGTTTGCCATCAAAACCATTCATGAATAAAGAATTACTACGATAAGAAAAAGTAGTGAACTAAATGTCTTCAATAATACACTGATGGAATTATAACTTTAACTACCTAACTAAAACTTTCTTGTTGATGCCGATGTAATTTCCTACAAAAAACTTACTTATCGAAAATGCAGATACATAATTTTCTACTTTTGGTTCATTTTATACATATGTTAAATAGAAATAGATAATCAACTTTAAAATCGTGGTCACACGGCTGGCGGGTTAATAGTTGGTATGTATGTTTGTTTCCCATGCCATGCTGACGGAATTTAACGATCGTTGTAGTGTAATTCATATAATACACGACGAAATATAATTTTGATGTGGACTATGTTCTAACTTTTGAATGGCTGACTCTTTATGGTTAATGAAACTCGAAGGACAGATGTTGGCAAATTAGCTGACCGCACAGACAGGCGAAAACTGAAAACCCACGTTTTATTTTTGAAATGAATATCTAATCAATTTATTGGTATCCTGAGCGACAGAACTACTTACAACTTAGTTTAACAGCAGCAAAATCTCATTACCTCCTACTCTAATCTGTCATTTACATGATGAAACAATCAACGAAGCATTCAACACGTTAATGTGAAAGTTTTCTGGAGCCTAACTAAATTCCAGGGAAAATATGGGTGGCTTCGTATATGAACGTCTGTCTTAAACGTATTAAAAGTCTCGTTCATATTTCTGTTGAGTTTGGGGGCGTCTCAATCTGTGTGGCATTGAGAAAAACGCAAATATATGAAATTCAGAAAGACTCATGTAAACTAAATCGTCATTTCATCAACTTCATTTATGGCAATCATACATTCGCAAAAAATTCATAACAAAATGAATTATCAGTCTACATTTTTTTTACGAATTCACAGTTGGTAGTATGTCTGCTGCTCTGATAATATTAGTATGGGTCATCAACAGTCACCGCCAGTATCGTTGTTATTTATGTTTCTAATACGTGTTTTTTTACAATTAACTGAATATTTTTGATTTCTAGCTGTCATCAAAGTTTGAATACACATTTCAATTATCAACCATTCATCTCTCAAACTCCAAGGTTGTTGGAATACACCCCAAATTCATTTTGTTGCCTGCACTTTAATAATCTAGAAGTATGGTTTATTGCCTGACATTGATGTTCCAATGAGCGTCAGTCCACTCCAGCACTACTGTCTGGAATACTTCATTTCATTTTTGCTACCTACAGTTTATACAACAAAAGTTACTAGTTTTGTTTATCCCTTCAGTTTGTAAGCAGATATTCTTCATTTTTATTTACTTTTCCATTACACTGTTATATTTGTCACTATTTGTTATACAACTAGCAGCTCCACCATTTTCTGCCACTTGAGCTGAATTCCACAGTTGAGTTGTTTTTGAAGGGACAAGTAAATAAATTACTATTGTACTACGACATACAACGAATAATGGCAAGTTTGGTACACACACTTTTCATGTTTTCGGCAAGAAAAACTACTCATAACTACAATGAATTGTTCACAACAACACAACAACGTAATATTTTTTATGCTTAACCGAACTAACACCAACAAGTCATGCGACACATAATATTACACATATTGCCTAGGTGTTTTTCATAAGTCTGATGGAGAGAAGAGGAAAGTGAGTGGGTGCAATGCAAGAGGGAGACCTTATCATAATGTGAAAAACGTGCCATGCCTACATTGATTTTCTCCAGTTTAGTAGTTAGTAGTCACAGTCAGCGTGGTAGTTGGAGTGTAACCCCAGCAGTTCATAAAAAGATGAATACTTTATTACTTTTCAGAAAGCTGAAACAGCATCCAGCAAACTAGCTCATTTGTTTTGTCGTGTGTGCTATTGCTACCAATTGCAATAAATAATTTTTGCTTTATTTCTTTGGCATTCCAACGAAAACTTGGATATCCTGTTGATGTCGGCCAATATTATCTATTAGTAAATTTTTATATATTTGTAAACTCCACTTTAAAAAATATGTTGAACACGTAGGGACGCTCGTTGTCGCCTGCTCATTTTTCTGATTTCGTAGATAATTGTAGTTAATCACAAAGAGTGCACTAAAATATGTCGTTACTCGTTACATTTTGCACGCCCGTATGTAAGAATGCATTTTATTTACATTTGCAGAGGTTCGCGTTAGTGGCAAAAACCTATGCGGATTAGCAGCGTGGCATTCCATGCCTTATTAAAGTATACCACATATTTATTGTGCACTGTTTGCAATTCATCAACTGATCAATCACCGCCATCGACCGACAAATTAGAACATATTTTTGCAGTTCATAATCTTATTCATGAATACAAAAAAAACTTGTGACATCGAAACCAACCAATTTATTGGAGACAAAGTAAGTTATTTACATTTAAGCTTTAAAATTTACAAAATTTAAACTCAATTCCTCTCTTCTCCCCCTTTTGCTAGTTTTATTTAAGTTTTTCATTGTCTGTATGTTCTCTTTTATTGACCAGCGCCTTACAGCGTCTTACATTCTTCTGATGTCAGAAAGAAATCTGAAAACCAAATGACAACCAACCTTTTCGTCACTGCCCCCTTCTGCTCTCTTTATTAATGTACTAACTACCTCGTATACAACATGCTGTTCTGAAAACTTATACATACCTACGTGTCGAACAGAAAAAATGCTGTCATAATATTGTCTTTTAACATGTATTAAACGATATAAAAAATGTACTGCTCCACCTCGCCTTTTTTCATACCTGACCAGATGCACGTTCCTTCACTGAATCGCAATATCTACCTACATATTTTAGACTCACGCAAACTAATGTATAAAAAAGTATCAGAAATATTATATAATAAAGTGTAAAACAGTGTGTTCAAAATTATAATATATATGCAACCAAACAGGCAAACTACTAAAAAAGCTGACGCTGTTGGTGCACCAGCAAAATTCTCCTCTCACGTTGTATCCTTTTGCCTTTTTGCCTACTCCTGTGCTGGCTCTGCGTGTTACTCGTCGTCGTCGTCGTCGTACGACGGCTTGTCTGCCTGCTCACTTGTGTAGTATTTTTTTCAGTAAAGTGTGTAGGTTACTACCACCATGCACCGCCACCACCATCATCACAACGATTACTACTTGCGTAGATTCCGAGCACCGTTTCAGTATTCTACGAGCTTCTTGCTCAGAAACATATATCACCACCAGCAGCACACGTCGCGGTGTTATTATTACCAACCAAAGAGAATTGGAAAGTGTCGGAATTGAAAAATACAAAGGGGGTTTTGTTGTTGTTGCAGCGCCGTGTTATATTGGCTCGTTCCTCAGCTTGATACGCTGTGTAGACAAGTGATCGGCTTGTGTGACGCAGAAAAAAAGAGTTTTTGCTACACATACAAGCACACAAGACGGCCGACTAAAAACGTTACCTTCTCTTGTCTCTCTCATGGCATTTTGGCCTGATTGCTAGGCGATATTATATTTATATCATTGTCATCATCAGCATCGTCGTCATGACCGTTATGGTTCGGCTACCTACATCACTACTACTACTACCGCTTCTGCTATGTCATGTACAACAAAAGACAAGATTTGTGAGATCAACCCTTCATCCTTGTTATACAGACGAAGGTCTTTAAACGAAGAAAAAAAGTGAAAGGACTTGGTGAAAAAGTTTTGACTCTGGTGCACACACACACACACTCACGTCATACTTTTTTGGGGACCCGGCAAAAACCTTTTTTTATTTCCATATTGTGTGTGTTTGTCGCTTTAAGTTTCCTGTGAGTTTCCTGGCAGGAAGGAAGACAAATATGAAGAAAAATGAAAAAAAGTTTTAATTAAACAATTTAAAGTAAAGGGGCGCGACCACTAGACACAGTCTATAAATTCGTATTTGTAGAAAAACTGGCTACTTTGCCATATGGATACGTGGTGTACCGCTATATCTGGAGGAAAGTGAGAATTTGTATTTTAACGCTTTTTTTCTTCCTAGAACCGTTTAAGTGAAGTAAGTAAAATTACTGCAGGTATTGTAAAATCATTGCATATAAATGTCTCTATAGCTTTATGCTGTTTTTCAAACTGTCGAATTATTGTAATTGTGACTCAAAACCCAGTTTTCGGAACTAATTTATCCTGGCTAACCTTTATATATGGGTAATTTACCCGATAAAGATTTCATTATCGATTCGCACGAATTATTTGACTGATATTAATAATGAATACAAATTAATACATTATCTATCATTTTGGTCATAAAAATTAATGTAATGCGTAGTATTTACTGACATAATTCCAAAAAGCGATATCATATCAAACAATTAGCATCATCGCATTATTGTAATCATCTAGGCTTAAAAATAAATACGTGTGTGGTTGTTAATTCCGCGGTATTATTTATCATACAGTGACTTTTTTCCAAAGTACTTAACTGAATAAAGCTGGGGAGGAGACGACGCCAAACAAGGCGGTTGTACAAATTGCCGATAAATTTAGACTAAACACTATACTTATCATCGTAACAATTTTTTGCCTAACTTTTAAATTGATTGAACTAAACGAGCATTTATTTTGTAACTTGTCAAAAAACGGCGGTGCTAAATTTGTGCTAACGTGTCACAGTTTCACGGTGGGTGTTCCGTAATTTCATGTAAATTCTCCACTTTGTCACCGTGCCCAGCAACAGTATAGCTATTTCGGGTTGTCATATCTTGTTACTATCACGATTATCTTAATCTATCAAATCCCACTTAAATAATTTCTGAAACGACAATTTTCCCTTTATTGAATAATTACAGACAAGCGTAGTAGTATTCCGTTAGGTTGTATAAAGAAACGAGCTATCTCTGAGCTACAAAGTTTTCATCCCCCGTTTCGCCCTTCGCCACGCACATCGTAACACTTTCCCGTTTTCTCTTTTCGTGCTTCTCATAAACAAGCCCTACTACCTACACACAACATCCACCCAACGTTTTCCTGTGGTTTTCTCCTGGCTCGCAGTTCGTTCTTTCCCAGTCAACATCACGACCACCTACATGAGATACTTATATATTTGACAATATCTCGCTTCGCCTTGGGTTCAACTGTACTCTAATTTTCGTCTATGATATATGCACAAACACGCGCTCTCTCTAACGAACATACAGTTTCAGATGCGCAAAAATGTTATTAACCGCATTTTTCCTGTGAAACGTTAAAAAAGCAGGAAAACGTAGAAAACCTAGTGAAAGTGTCATTTTCCCCGAAACACGGAGACACAGAGACAAACTCTCTCTCCCTCTCTCTCTGTTCGCCTTTGTTTTTCCTGTCTCGGTGAAAAGTGAACCCAAGTTACACTCTACAAACTTTACCTGAATAAACAAAAACAAAAGCTTCATACTTGTTGTTGATATGTGTAATGTCTTCTATTATTTAGCCTTGTACTAAAAAATTGGTTTGTCACTACACTTTCCATCATCTTCCCAAATACTCCTACATCGTAGACAAAACGCAACAGTAATTTACACTGACTCCCTACCTACCGCTCTAGAAATATAAAATATAACAGAAAAGGAGGTGAACGGGGAAAGGTTAAACAGTGAGTGTTTTGACTTTTAGCGTGTGGTATCTGTGGTGAAACTGGTGGTGGAATCAGGAAACGTTGCACATTACACAAAGGTACTTGGGTTACTATATTCAGTAGTTCCTTTCAAAAATATTCCGAGAAGAACCTGTCCTATCTACAACGCAAGAGGAGGCTGACCGGAGAAAGTCAACCAGGGTAAGAAACTTTACCTTCCATTATTGATTCGTATTTCTTGTAAAAAAAATCAATCATGTACTATTAGCATTATTAGGTAGACTTGGGATAGGGGCTATATAATATCAATTTCGCAATCAAGGTCCGTTTCTTCTTCTCCTAAAATAACAAAGTACATCTGGAAAAAATGTAAAGTAGTTGAAATATACAAAGAGATCTTCTTAAAATTCCTTCTTTTTCTCAAAACTCTCCTGGGCAATTTCTTTGAAATTTCTTCACTCAAAGCAACAGTAGTGACAACGCAGTTTATTGCCCCATCGTTGAACGGAAAAGGGATGAATTGTGATGAAAGGCCTTAGAACAAGTGGGAAAGATCAAACAAAAAAATATTACTTTTTTGACATGTTGTGTAATATGACAGGAATAGGGACATGGTCAGTCCTCCCATTTCTGGGAACACTTATCAAGGAAACGTATCTAAATAACAGGTGAAGCAAGAAAAAAAAATGAGAAGGAGTAACACTGAATAAGTAGGCGCAGACAACGAAGGAAATAATAGTGGAGTATAAATACGGTTCATTTTTATTCTCGTTTGGTCTGATTTTTTGGTTCGTAAAAAAGCAGGGCAAATTTGAAGACTCTCCTTCACTCTCTCTCTCTCTCTCTCTCTCTCTCTCTCTCTCTATTTTTTGTTGGTTTTTATAGCACTATTTACATTGTACTTTAGTGACTTGGCTTGGTTTCCTCCGGAGAGAAGAAGAAAGAACTAAACTTGACGTGAGACCCCAAAAAAGTAAGCAAGCCAGCCGAGAAAAAAAAGAAAGACAATAAACGGAAAAGATTTTTTTTTCGTCCAAGTTTATAGAATAAACGGTATATTAACTATTCTACATACTATAGTCCTTCACCACAGCACTCCGACACGCTGTTACAAACGGAAATAAAGTGGCGTGTCCTTCTGCTTCGTGACACAAAGCTTGTGTTTTTTTCTGTTGTTGTGTCGCGTCCTCTACTATTACTACTACGACTACTCTATTTCTGCTTATGAAGAAAAAGTAGACGAAAACAGAAGCAAGAGAGGGAAAATAATAAAGCTGCTGAGAAGAGAAAGAAGGGCAAGGAGAGAAAAAAAAACAATAATAATGCATCATGCATTTTTCTCCTCCTGTTCGTGAGAGCGACAGAGACGACAAAAAAAGTTAATCTCTTGTGTACATTTTTATATTTTGAATCAGTCAGTCGTAGTGTTCTTGTGTGACTGTGTAAATAGCTTTTTTCTTGTTGACAACGTACGTCGCAATATATAGTAGTAAAAAACAAAAATAATAGGAGACGACGACGCAGAAAAACAACAACGCTCTCACTATCTCTCTCTCTCTCTCTCTGGCGGCGAGCGAGAGAGGATGAGAAAAAAGGAAGAAAATGTTTTTGTTTGAGAACATTGATATATTTTCTTGGTAGTGGAGATAGAGAGATGAATGGTTAGATACACCGACAAGAAAAGCTTTTTACCGACGACGACAAGGCAGATGGCCACCCTATGACGATGAAAAAGCTTCCTTTCCCGGGAAAGTAACAAAGGTAAGGAAAGATACTCTGTTTCTTTGTTGGTATTTCAGGTATTTGCGTTTTCACGGAAATGTATGCTGCGGTTGCTCATTATTACAAGAGACCCTCCATTTTGTTTGTAAAGTTAGGCGTGTCCCAGTTGTCGCTAGTGTTGTCAGGATGGTCACAGCGATCCTGTGAAATTATAGGTCGCGCAAAAAAAAACTTGTTTATTTAGAGGGTTGGACTTGTTTGTTAAATATGTAATAAATGTAAGTAGCTTGTGGAGTGTACAAAGCAAACATGTAACGTACTGATCAACTGGAGAAATTTGAGCAAAGGAAATTTCTGAGATCGTAACAATAACGACAGTAATGATGAAAGGCAAGATAAAATATCATTTTATGCCTACTTGCAGATATACCTATTTACGTCACTCAGTGGGTTTATCAATGTCATCATTCTTACGGGCACAGCAGGGAGGTATACATTATATGGGCTTAGAACGCAGAGAACGTAAATACTTTTGTAAATATATAGTACATACATTGTACACGCCTTGCCTTTTTTATGTCAATTACTGTGTTTTTGTGTCAGGAAAGATGATAACATCAAAGTATATACTACTAGATCACTTGACGATGACAAGTCATGATAAGCATCGTATGAAAGCCAAGTTGTTGTATATTGATGTCAACAATGTAATGATAATGCATAATAAATACCTTGGGATAATAAACGTTGTTTGTGTCTGGATTAGAAGAGGGAATGGCAGTGTGTATTTATAGATACGGGGTAATATGATGGAAAGTGCTTAATGGAAATAACTTGTCGTTTGGTAATCTTCAGATTGCCCAAGATTGAATTTAAACCCCGAGTTTTATAAAGTATAATACAATTATATGTTTTTATGTATTTTTTTCACTCGCATATTTTTTGCAATAATGTGTGAACTCTTAGTTGTAAAGTTCACACAGCGATGTAAATGATATAGAGAACCCTTCAGACAGGAAATGAATAAAAGGTGGAGTTCAGATGTTTCACAAAATTGATGCAGCCATCGTTTTTAACAAGAACAAAATATTGGTATTATGGTTTTATGCATGTATCAAAATATGTTTACATGGATAGTTAATTAACGTAGTAAATAGTTATCATTTTTTGTATAACCTGCTTTTTGAGTGTCGTTTGGGTTTCTTTCCATAAAAGTGTGGAGTACGACGCCTTAAAATAAATTTAATTTGCCTATTCCACCCACAGGATTAATAGATGCATGTTGGCAATGGCTATGGCATTTAAAATCATTAACTGAAAGTTTTTGTCAAAATATCATTGCTATTTTTGAGGTGGTCTGTTCATCAGCAAATTTTGTATCAGCATTTTTGTTGCTGGAAAACAAAGATTGAGTTTGACAAATAAGTAGACACCTGCAATTAATTATTTACTGTTGTAATAGTGTTAGAAGAACCTAGGTAATTAA
>JAHZNB010004591.1:0-29053 GCA_027744295.1 Callyntrura guangdongensis
ATAAGAGTTAGCTTATAAAAGCGTTTGCCCAAGATACCATTGTTAATGTAAATTTTACTTGTCGCAATGATATCACTTGAACTACATAATGACGTTTCGCAATTTTCTGATAAGCTGAAAATATTTTATGTGAACGCAATTAGACAATTTTTTGTGTTACGCTATAAGTAAAATCCGATATTTTCACCAGGGTAAACACAGACCGCAAATAATGTATACATATCTAAACTCGTGTGTCTAATAGAATTTCCTTGCATAAAAGGTCCTAAAGGTCCGCTTCGAGTATGCGTCTGTTAAACCTTAAACCTACTTTTGTACAAAAATGTAGAGCGGTAGCGGACAGACGAGCAGGTCTATAATGAAAGTAGAGACATGGCTAAACCAATAAAGGATTCATCTCACGACCCCTTAATATTTAACTCATTCAAAAACACTGTTTACAGAAGCTTGCAGGCAAGTATGGATCATTGTTTGTATGTGGAATTGATTTGTCTATTTTTGGTTATTTTCGGAAAGAAATACAGTTTATTTATAGAAACGGATAAAAAGAGGACGTATTAAGACGGAATGATCCAAATAGATGTGAACGTACATAGTTGGTTACGTGTAACGTGAATCCACAGAAAAATCTATAAGCCAGTCAACAATACAACAAAGACAACAAGCGACGCCGAAACATAGTTTTCCACGTCTTGCCATGTAATGAACAGTCATAGTCAAATAAATATGTGATTCTGTCCGCCCTGGTAAATTGAAAGCTTTTATAGACAGGCAACGGCGGCACCAGATAGGGATATGGTATACATACATCTAGGTTAAAAGTGCGGTTTCGTCCAGAACAAACCTATTTCACTCTATCTATGCTCCTCAAAGCTGATGATATGGAAGTCGAGTAGATATATAATGTGCATACATACATAATATGTATGTCTTACTATGTGACTGCACGCAATAGGCTGACGTTTGTAGTTGTACAAGTTATAGCGTTGTGGGCAGGGTGCTATAAAGGATTCATCCTTTCTTCAGGATTAAACGAATAGGGAACCCTTTATTTGTTAGCTATATAGGAAAAGGGAAAGTGAATGAAGAGAATGGGAAGGAAAGAAAGTATAAAAAGCGAAGAAGAGAAGATACGTGCCGCGTTTCCTCTCATTCACTGACTTGAGTTTATTATGCTTTCTTCTTCAGGCAACCTACACTTAAGTGTGTGTAAGGAAAAGTAATCTTTATTTTTTTACTTCTTTCTCTCTTTCCCGCTGTCTCTCTTTTCTCTCTCTGTGTGTGTGGTTGCTTGATATTCTCTTTCTTTTCCCTCTTCTTCACTCATCATCACTATTAAAGTGAAGCACACACAAGGAAAAAAATACTACTAGGAGTAGTGAACGGGGTACGCTTTAATCTCGGTTTTCTAGTCGGCAGGTTCGCATAAATATGCATGTGTTGTTTTGAATGAAAATGCGTCTATTTATTACATTTAAACATACACACAAAGTCTAACGTCAATACTAAAAAAACAACCAAACAGGTTACGGGTGGAATGTCACCCCAGCTTTTCCCGAAATGATATACAAAAGGTATATATTTATACGTACCTACATAGATATCCATGGAACTGTTCGAGATGGCCTGAAACTTGAAACACTGTATGAGCTATATTGGGCTACTTATAAATCTGAAATGTTAGCACCTTTCCGTCTTTAAATGTTTCCAAGTTTGGGATATCCACGAGTTAATCTAAAAGTTGTCTTTCAAACACCGCCTAGAAAAGCTCGTCCTCCATACTAAAGTAATTAGCGACGAAAAAAAACACTCTTCAATGATGGCAACGTGAAGACAGGACAAGAAAATGTCGAATAACAAGTTGCAAGAACTTGGCGTATTCATTTTAAAAATAACAACAGAAATTAAAATCTACTCTCGTTCTCACTTTTTTCTTGTTCAAGATGCCCATGTGTATATGCATCCAAGTTACATACCTACATACGCCGCCGCTACTAAAATTGTTGTTTTTGTAACTCAAATAAACCTAAAGTTTTTCAACAAGATTAGTTCAAGTGTTGTCTACTCGCAGAGTAGAAAGGGGGAAAAGTTAGGATTACGTCATACATGTAAAGCAGGGCAAAAAGTTAAAAGGATGGCTACGAAACCGGAAAATTTGGAGAAAGCAGAGAATAATTTTTGCTATCATGCTACTCCTTGCAGTAAAGATTATATAAAACAAAAAAAAAGCTACATTCTCTGTGTGTAAGTATATCAAACTGCCGGTGTCGACACTGTTGTTGTAAGTGTAAATGAGGAAAGGAGGAAAGAAGGATAGTTATGTGTAAGCTGCTTAGGGCATTGCATTGACGGCAGTACAAAGTCGTATCGATCTGTCGGCAAGCACACACTACGTAAAATTATTATGTATTATTATTATTATTACAGCTGATATTGTTCCAGACCATTTGCTAGTTTAATTTATGTACGTATTACAAGAACGTGTGACTCTGCTCGTTGTTGTCTCCATTATGTACGGTAGGTACGACGTAAGCCGTTTGCTTCTAGATAGATCTTTGAGCAGCGAAATGAAATTTAGTGTTGGAATTCGGACATTTATACCTTACACGCACACGCATTCCATTGTTGTTACAGTGGAGTAATGAAACGGCGATATCTTGAATTAAAAGAAATCTCACCATCGATTACCCTGTAGCACTCTTCAGTAGGAAGAAATATGTACTTAGTTTACTGTAATTTACTTATTGATAATCCATTAGTTTGATTTTTATAAACAAGCATGAAAACATCCTTCTGTCGGGAAACATTCATAAAATTTGTTAAGTAAATCACAAGTAGTGTAAGCAAGTCCAGCAATTTGAAATGGTTTAGGTATATTTTGACAAATTTCTAGTACTCACGTGCCTGTAAGTGTGGTTATGATTAGTATGTGTAGAGTAAACTGTACAAATTAAAACCAGCCAGAATCAATTTCTCTAAGCACACGATTGTTAACATTTTCCTACGAAAATGGCATCTGTTAGTTTGTACGTCATTGTAGTTAGCTATTGGACATACTAGTTGTTGACCTATAGTAATTGAGTTTAACTGTTATGACTGTACCAGTACCAAATGTAAGCTATACGTGCATATAACATTGTTTATATCTCATGTTGGATGTCTGCAGCCAGTTGAAAACTTTGTGAAACTGTGTTTGCTACAGAAATGAGGAGAACGTACTTTAATGCGAGCGCTTCTATCCAGAAAAATCTAGACCAAAGTCAAAAGAGTGTACTCAAAGTGTACCATTAATTGACATACAAATGGGCAGGCCAAGCCACACAGACCTAACCCACTCAGGGTTCTGGAATTTATTGCTTTCTTCTACTCTTCTTCCTGATCCTGTTCCGAATTGATGGTGATATTGATGATGATGATTATGATGAGATGATGAAGACTGACCTGACCGTCACACCACACACCTGTCTATTCACCTCTTCCACTTTACTGCTTCGAGTGATGCTGAGCGACACACTTGCTTCTACCATTACTACTACTACTACTCTTCCTACTTCTACTACTACTACTTACTACTACTACTGCTACTACTACACTACTCTGACTGAGCAAGTCGATCATTTTAGGTAATTTTTATTATATAAAAACAATCATCCTTGTTTTACTTTATTTTGTCCTTATCGTTATCCATAAATCTTATTAGTATACTTTAATTTCTTCAAATTATTAAACTCTTTATTATTTTATTTGTTTGTTTTTTTTAATTATCTTTACTGTCACTTTCGGCTCTGCCATCTGTATGGTTGAAACCACTATTTTTCCACTTCAAAATTTAGCACTAGTCTTCTTTCTACCGTACGTGCAGTACTACTGTAGAACATTATGTTTTTTTAAACGTTTGTTTTTAATTAGAAGCAGCAGTATAAGTACAAATTAATAGTTCATAGGAAAACATTGGAAGAAGAGACCATTGGTCACCAGCAATGTGTAGACATGTATTATTTATGGCTCTGGTAGATAAAACTGGCTCATACATATAGATATAAATATTAATTAACTACATCACAAATGAAGAAGTATACACAAACAATAGATGAGTAAGTACCCGATACCTAGTTTATGGTTATGATTACGTTTACACCTTCATAAATATATTTTATGCATTCTACGATGATGATTGATCATTTCTGTTTCCTCAACACCATATCACCACCAGTTGGAACTAGTTTATTTTAGCAAGCATAATAATAATTAAAATAATAGTAATACGTAATCATAATATATCATAATATATTATTGTTTTTCAATACATTTAGTTTGTTTCAGTTCACTTATTACTGTCCACTTTGTTGATCACCTCTCGCTTTTTGCAATAACAAACTACTAGTAATAAAGTTTATTTTTATTGTACTTCTACCAAACATTGGCAGTATATTATGCGAAGCCGTACAATGTCATATGTAATTATGATAACTTATTAACAGTAATAATATTTATACAGTTTTCCACATTTTTGCTGTCGTTACGTTATTTTCAAAATTGAAACTCGTCTCGTCATAAGGGAATGGAAGTTAGTCTCTTCTAACATGTAGTACGATTTTAGTCCGTGTGTAACTAACTGTATGATTTAATTTTCATGTTGGCACACAATAGTTAATTTGGGATGACGACAAAAAAGACCTCAATATACAGAAGGACTTTTATTTACTTTTGTAGCTCCATAGCAGTTGTTTACTTTTTGTCCCGAAACTGACTCAATTTCTTTTTAATTGTGAAAGTGTTTACGACTGCTGGTAAGAAACTACTCATTATGTCTGTCGAGTATGCTGTTCCATCCCATTTTCAATAAACCTGGTGATTAAATGCTTTACCCGTTCGTTGTTTTGAACATGTTCTTAGAAAGAAATGTTTTTAGAAATCAATATCAATATTGCTCAGCAGTACCACTGTCATAGTCTTTCACTGATAATATCAGAATAAATAGCATTTGTTTTGTGGCATAATAAAACGTACTGTTGTAGATAATTTTCACTTTGTACTGTCTGTCGTTGTATAGCTTACCACTGGTAAGATGCTGCTCACTTGGTATGACTTGAATTTTCAATATATAGAGAACACGTAATAATTTTTCGACATCTGTAGCTTTTTTTATAGATTTTCCCCGAAAAACCAATATTGAGCAGAAACAAATAAATAAAAATAGATGAAAATCGTAATAAGACAAAAATAGACTTGACTACTGTGCCGTGATGTGCACAACAGTAAGCATATCTGTAGCAGTGATGATGATAATTGAAATGCACAGCTGTAAATGCGCAATGAAAGAGAGTGGAAGAAATCTTATTTCCCCCCGATCTCTCATGCTCACTCCTCTCCTCCGGAGAACATTTTACTTCCCACTTTCCATTCATCTCTCAACCACTTTCCTTTTACACCAAGTTACTCTCTTCTAATCCAATTTATCCACATCGCATTTGTAGGTTGCTCTTCTCTTACAGACAGCCATTTTGATATTTTGTTAGCTTTCTCGTTCTTTTTCCTTTCTTGGGTGAGTACTGTAGTGAATAAAAAAGAACTCTCTGTTATAGTTCGTACGACTGAACAGTGAGAGGAGTTGTTCTTGTTGCTGTTGTTGCCGTTGAGAATAAAAAATCTTGCATTTTTTCAAACAAGAACGCAAACCTAGAATAAAACGATGACAATGTAGAATTTTTAGAGGTAGTACTGTATTAGTTTGTATATATATTTATATCTGTCTATATATATTTTTAATATTTATATATTGAGTATAGTGAGTACTGTTATACTTACATTATCATATACAGTAGTAGCGAGACAGAGAAAGTAGTGGTTGTATATAGTGTAGCATACATTTCATACGATATGATATGTAATCATCAAGAGACGTGTTTCTTTGTTTACAGGGTTTCCTAATTACGGCTACTTTCCACCGGCACCAGCTGTGCCCGCTGCCACAACCAACTCTGCAGCAGATCGGGCCAACATTGCTGCGGCAGCTACAGGATACTATGATTACGCAGCGGCCCAGGTAATTTTACAATTTCGTCTTGTTCTACAAGCTTATCACTCTCACCAAAGAAACACTAATTCCTTCTTCTTTGTTTCTTTCTTTCCGTTTTATTTCTTTCGTTTTCATTTTGAGTTTATCTACTTTTTTTCTTCCTTGACTTGCAATAATCGTATGCATTAATTTGACAGGGAAAATATACCTGAATACCATATTATTAAGTAACTTACGTTTTTGTGCGTACTTTTCAATCAATAAAACGTGTTTTTTTTCTTATTGTTGTTGTTATCGTACTACACGGCTTGCTTCGGCTTGGGGTCCCCGTCATGAGTAGAAAAATCTAAAACTTAACAAAAAATTTAAGCGAAACGTAACATTTTTACTTGTAGCAAAAATTTCATTAAATATTTCTCGTAGTGTTTAACTACTACCACTACTATTTACTACTGGGACGATATGAGTACCTGTATACTACTTCAGTAGAAAGGATGTAGAATGGTAATGTTAATGTTTTATGTGATCTATGCAGAGCATGAATTATTACCCCGGTGTCCTCTATGTGATTAGAAAATTGACACTTACACAGTACAACACTATGGAATTGTAGTTCACACAATTTTGGCAGGACCATGCCGTACTACATTGGCACCTGCTGACTATGGCTGCACAAATTACAAACATTTTCCATGCGGAAATTGTGCGCACAATAGTTGAATTTTGGGTAGTGTTGACACTAGGATCACTGGCTATTCGTAGAGCTTCTTAGGTGAGCTTTCGGCAAGCTAATTTTTTTTGGCGGTGGGGGCCGGATAACATTCCTGATCTGCATAGGTCTACTTCACCACTAACGAATTGTACTACTCGTTATTATTGTTGTTGAATAATAATAATCATAATAATAATAAGCTTTAAGGTAGAAAAAATTTATATCTTACGAAGAAATTATACTTTACATATATGTTTTTAGTTAGCTGGCACAACTTTTAGTTAGTTAGATAGAACATTTTAAAAATACTTTTGAACTAAAACTACATAACTTCTTCCACTTGTTTGTGTATTTGTAAAATAGGAAAAAAATAATTTAATTATACGATTTAAATCGATTTGAATCAGCTACTAGTGATTTTGAAAGTGAATGACGTATTTATTATTACTATTATGATTAGTGAACATTTCTTGGATTGGTTTGTACTTTTACAAGCACACGCTCCTAGTTTTATTTACCGTTTCCGTGAGGTTCAGTACACTGTGATTGATTTTTTTATCATGATTTTAAAATAATACTTTTTTAAAACTTTTGATAAGACACAGAAAGGTGTGTCGTTATAAGTTTTTCTTTTTAACGAAACTCATTTGTTTCTATGATGATCTTAGTTGTTGAGAGTGGATCAAAAAAAATTGAGAGAAGGAAATTCTCGTTCGTTCGTATCATTTGAGCTTCATTAAGAAATGGAACAGGAAGAGGAAAGGGAAGAGACGCTTTTTTATCTTTAAAAAATTGCTAACTCCACCTTCCATTACCACACCACAATATCACCACCATCACCTCGAACCGACATCATCACCAACCAACCAAAAATACCACCAACTATCCAACCACTAAAACCACCTCCAAAATCTCCAGTGTTGTTTCTCTTTCTCTTTTTCACATTTTTGTGCTCCTCCCATACAACGTTTGTTTAGTATATACCGTTACCGCTGAGAAAAATTGAATTTTTTATCCATATTTGTTATAATGTTTATTATATATCCATACATTCCACCAGTTTCGAATGTACCTTATTATTTTCTATTTATTATCATTATAATTTAGGTATGTTTGAGATTTAAATATAATACCCAAATTTACTACTTATACAATTAACGTTTAAATATTATAAATACTTCAGACTACTATATACTTTAAGTGCTTTATTGAGTGCACATACATTATTACGTTACATTCTCCTTTCTGTCTCTTAATAACTTACAATTTAAAACGCAATATTGAATACGACAAAAGAGAAAGAAATGTTTTTTGCTCACTGAAATTTTGGCAATGGCTATAGAGCTGCAAACGGCAAGTTAAAGCTGCTTCAGCTGCACTGGTCGAGAAAGCAGCTGCAACTCCAACATCAACGGGCACAAATGATACTTGGCTTTGGGGTTTGGACGGAGTCATTGGTGAAGATGTGATGCACATTGTGAAACAAATGTCACTCTCTCGAGGAATGGTCAAATAACTTGTAACGTAGCACAGGAGAAAGTTAAGCTATATAGGATACATCAGACAAAATTTTAAAAGTAAAGATATGCGTAATATATGGCTACACGTCCTGCACATCGCCTCTCACACCCCACCACTACAACTACTCATCTCTCAATTAGTTCCTCAACATGCCTCAGTTACTATGTATTACACTGATAAGCACAACGAAAAGATAAAAGTAGAGAAAGTTTACATCGACTTGCTATGTGAATCAACAACATTTGCCATTTGTTCCAAAATTTATCTCATCTGCCGTTGCCATGAAATAAATCATCGCACCGTCATCACTTCTACATTGTACGTAGTCATCATGTTGATCGTCAAAAAGCTTTTTCAATCATCAAAACCTTAACGAAAAACACGAAGTGACGTCCACCGAAGAGAATCCGTTATAGTAACGGTCAAGCAAGCAGAACGTCTCGTGAGACCCGATCTCCTATAGACTACTGTATGTCTAGCCAATACAAACTAGTTTACTTACATGTTATTTCTCAAACGTGTCGTTGCATCAAAATGAATTAAAAGTTAGATGTCTAAAAACGACTCGGAGGACCATACCACACTAGAACATGTCAAGAGTGACTGTTTTCTGGCCGATCAAATAGCCGATAAAACGAGTCTTCCGTCTTGTATATAAAATCATATTTGCTGTTCCACAGTTTGATCTTCAAGTAGAAATTGATGGTTCTATCAATTTCCACTTGTACTTATAATTTACAGTTCTTCTTTGTTACTGTCATTGGACCAGTTGTCAGTTTTGAAAGTACATATCTAAGCATGCCACCTGGACCTGTAGAAAAACAGACGTAACCCTATATTACCGATCTGCAAATTGTCATGTAGATGACTGTGTAAAAAAGTGAAAATGGCCCCTGTGCATTGATCCCAGGTTGTTTCGTCAATCAGTAAATAGAATAGTTTTTTCCGGTATGTTGGCTGCGTCTTTCCTCGCATTGTTTTCAACTGTTAATGTGTTTGCTGTTGTCGTTGTGCCTAAAGAAAGTGCTACATTCAGTTCGTTTTCTTTTTTCGCCGAGTACGCAATAACATTGCATATTGTATATATATGTGTATTAAAATAAAATATTATGTCCCCATCGATCTATGCCGTTCTTATTTCCGTCCAATCAAATCAGTGTCCTTTTTGATCTTGTCATTTATGTGTATGGTGTGTGAAAATCTATAAAATCATGTGTAGGATTAGGTTCCGTTTTAGACGCTCCCTTTTCGTTATACGCAATGTATACTGCCACGCTGTAGTTAGTTGCCCTAGATGTGACGTCTTCTTCCTTGAAGTCCTAGTCATCATCGTGTGATTATGAGATGTCATCTTTATACCCCTGAAAGTTACATGCAATCATCGTTGTCACAACAATTTTGCACAAGTGACAAAATGTTTACACGTTTCGTAACCTGACAAAAATAGATATCGCCTGATTAGAGCGCTGTTGTCGGTTTTAGCAGTTTGCTTGTGTTCTCTGTGTGAATGTGTCGATTCTCGTTAAAATAATTTGCCTCATCTCCCCAATCCTATCATTCCTAAGTGCAAGATAGAGATTCTTAAGTTGTAAAAAGATTGTACAAGACTACTTCGGCAAACCGTAAAATTTAAACAACAAAGAAACGGTATTCTGGTGGAGTTGGAAATTTTAATGTATTTGTATTTATGTGCATAGTTATTGTAATTTTGTTTAGTTTTAGCTCCTTGACGTATTTTTTGTTTGTACTTAATCAAATGCAATGGACAACAATTTACGGTGATTTCTGATAGAGTATTAAGGATATTTTGTAAATTTAATCGTCGGTAGTTGGAAACAGCAAAGTATGTACCTATTTACTACTTACCTAGCTACTTGGCTGATTATATGCTGACAAAGCTATTACAGTTTGACTATATCTTATGTATTTTAAAGTTTACTACTTGAAAAATATAAATTGTTACGTACATTTAGTTAATTACATAGATAACCACAAGTATGTATATGTCAGTAATTAGCTTAAACTGTAAAATTGCGATTAGACGTGTAGTATACGTAGGCATGTAACAAAAGACAGTGAACGGTAGTAGATGTGGTTTCGACAAAATGTATCATATGGAAGACAGTTTATGCATTGTTTGCTAAAGAAACAAAAGCCTGCGATGATGATGACGATAATGAAAGTCTTTATTATTGCTGTTGTTATTATTTTTCAATCATTTTCATCCTTTTCGTTATTCTGTTCTCTCAATTTTTTAAAGAAAAACTTGACGTTAGAAGTTCGTGTGTACATTGTATGAGAGAAAGAGGAACCAAACAACGTCCGCCCATTGTTATTTTTATGAAAGTGGGATTACTTTTCTCTTGTCAGGTAGACTCCCTGTTTTAGTGGTTTATAGTACTTTTAAGTCTTTGTCGCTACGAGCACTACTATACTAGGGCTTACTTTCATTGACAAGGAGTGTCCCCAGGCAGTAAAATACAATTTATTTTGAGAATTTTGAAAAGACAACAAGTTTCGTCATTATATTTTTGCCTCCATTGTATGTACATATTCTGTTATGTATATCTTTGATCTATATTATATTTACCTGCTCTACAATTTACACCTTCTCCCTGTTCTTCTTCTTCGTTCTTCTTCTTCTACTTCTACTACTTCTACTACTTCTACTCTGGAGACTATGTCATATCGAAATCTTATCCAGTAGTTTGTGGGATTACAGGCAAGTTTACGTAACGAGAGTGGAGGGAATCCTGGAGTCACGAGTTCTTCACTTACCAGAGATGCTGCTGGCCGTCCTACTCAACGTAAGTACAAGCATGTACATTGATATTTTTACCGTTATATTATGTTCATTACATATAAATAAACGATTTCATCTCGTGAATCCTACGATTATCGTTATATGACTGTAAATACATGTCATCCCGACTTTATACATCCCATTTTGTATATACACCCACATCTTCCGTTACTTACAACCTACTTCACTAAGTACTACTAGTAAGATATGTCAAATGGAAACTAGAACTCTTTGTTTTGTCTCTGTCTTGAAGGATCGTCATTTCCTGTTTCTTGTTGTCATTATTGTGAGGCTTTTAAGTTTACTGGTAGTAGTAAATATTTAGTTAGCGTGTCTGTAAAAGTAAAGGTGCTTTCTAGTCGTTAGTTGTTTGTTATTTGAATGTGTTATTTTAATTGATTATTTGCAGTTGAACTTCCAAATGGGCAACATACTCCAAATAATAATACTCCGTTGCTTACTCAAGCACTGTCAGGTAATGTAAATTTAAATAGCTTGGCTCGCAGCGCAGCCTAGCAAGCTTGTAGAAAACGTAGTTGCTGTGAAAGTTTTAAAACCCTTAGACGCAAGCTACTTTCCCTTTCATTTCGAGCTGTGTTTTTTCATTTGAGCGCAACGATGCAATATCGGTTTAAGCTTGGCGTTGGTGCAAACTTTAGGCATGTTGATGGATATACTAATAGTGTGTCTATGTGACTTCGAGTTTTGTATATGTTTCTGAGCTGCTGTGTAATGGTTTTTTACAAACTCAACGTAATTATACATGCATCAAAATGTGATAGCTATGATCGAAGAAAGCACTTTAAATCTAATGATAATATGCACCAATTCCAAGTTATAGATTAGTGTTACTGACTAATGTGTACTTACACGAATATTTATTATTATTGTTATTATTTGCTTGGATTTTTCTAGTCAATAGTATACCGCTTATAGCGAGTAACGTTAGAATGTTTCGTTGGGACTACAACTTTTTTAATAAATAACGTGCATATCCACACTAATTGCTGCGCTGCGAGCTGAAAACGTAAACAGTTGGGCTTAATTAATAAGTAATGAGTACATTGTCAAAAAAATAAGCAATTGGCATTGCTGTAAATTACTCTACAGTCATAAGCAACTATCCAGGAGCTGGCTTTGCTCCGCCTGCATCGCCATCTATGACAAATCGGGCTTTCCCCACTCCCAATTCACCTGGACCCATGGACATATATGGGCCAACTACTGATCCTGTTGGTTACGTCCAAGCTACCTCTCCACAACCTTCTGGATACCCGACACTTGCTGCTGTGTCCAGGGTTAGTATCCTTTGCCAACTTCTAAAAACTTTGTAAACAAAAAGAAGAAAACCAAAAAAAATGATGAAACGGAAATGATTTTTCAATCATTGGCAAGATAAAATTCATTTTCCGTAATAAGTATTTAGTGTAAAGAGGAGCTGTCAGAACAGCTTTAAGACAGATTAGCAGTTTCATATTTGAATCCACTACTGTAGTGAAACCTTTTTGACCAGTGTTTTATAGTCTGTAATTTGTAAGTTTAGGTTAGAAATCTCAGTTTTCCCAGTTTTACGCCAGAATGTACCAAATCAGCAGAAGATGTATTTAAGTCGTAGCAAAACATATATTTGAGCTGTTGGAGTCGTAATGTTTTGTATTCTCTCTGTGTAAAGTAGTTATGTTTTCTTTTCAATAATTATCTCTGGCTCCATGTGATTTTATACAGTGAGTAAAAAAAGCCCATCATCCTTTCGGGGAAATGTTCACTTAATAATATTACGTAACAAAACACTACTGTACAGATGATTGTAGAGAAATGCCAGTGTTGTCATTTGTTCTGATGGGTACTGCATACATAGCAAAATAGTGTATCAACCATTTGAATCACTGACCTGAAACTAATAGTATGATTATCACCAATATATTAATAATGCTAATACTAATAATTATACTTTAATAACAGTAATAATAAATATCATTAACAAAAAATAATAATGTTGTACCTCGGCGCTTTCCTCTGTTTGTGCTGTTTCTTAGTACTATATTTTGCATCTCCTAGTTAACTTTCACTAATTCACGCCACTGGTTCGGTATTGTTTGCGTTTATGAAATTTCACGGGCTCACTTTTGACATATTAGCTGTTTGTGGCATGTCGTTATTAAAACAACGTTAGCTTTATTCTCGTGTCTGCATTTGGCTAGATATGTATAACTTTTGTTTTTCAGTTCGTCGCCACAGCCGTGCTGTTTACACATTCTATGAACCAATTAATAATCTAGTTTTTAGTCCACTGAGTAGTACCACTATCATCTTCTTTCACTTCTTTTGGTTTAGATATTTCATTTATTAACAAGCTTCATTTTTACAATTCGCTCTTCCATCTACGTGAACATGAGAGTGTTGTTGATGCTGATGTAAACGTACAACGCCTGTCCGCTCAACAATGGCCAATTTGGTATAATCCAATACTATGAACCGTTCAAGCTGTTTCCACTCCAGTGAACAGCATCTTTCCCTGTGATCTTAAAAATGTAGTGTCTCTGCAACTGTGCAGCATTTCAAGTGCTCCTCTCATAATTATTAGTGTATTGCTATTTGGTACTGCTGTGTAATGTAATTTAAATTGAGTAGTTATTTTAGTTTGTGATGTGGCGTGGTCTGTTTTTTAGATATAGTCCCTTTTTGTTGTCGAATTGTAGCCGATCGATCTTCTAGGACGCTTTTTCTGCCAAAAGGGGAGAAGTGAACTCCTTGTATGTATGTCTTACGCAGAGGTAAAAACCTAGTCAGTCACCGTGAACCAGTACTAGCTCTACTTTTTACTTTGCAGAGTTTTGCTCTAAAATGGTATGTAAACTGCTTCAAGTGTAGTATTTGCTTGCTAATAATGATTTGCTGGTTTGTTTTCTAGAGAGTGAGAGAAAGCTTGTGTATTCACAGTTTGCTTGCTTTAGTGGAGCTGATATTTGTAATTATCTAACATGTAGTAATATATTGAAGATAAAAAAACAATGTTCAAATAGCATTGTATATTGTAAAAGTATCTGACGTTCTTTAATGAATGGAACGTTAATTGAGAGACCGCATTTACGTGCCGTAGTACCTTAGCACAAAGGCGACCAAAGCTAGACTCTCTTGTCTGCTGCTGAACGAGTCTGGAGAAAGACATATCCTCATCTTTAATATTTGCTTTGATTGGCTTGTGCATTACAGGGGGCTCTAATACCTGCCGCATTCACGAACGGATATCATTAATGCAGTCATCCCAACTCATGTTTCATTGACAGTGAGACACTACCAGGTAAATGTTTTCATTCTCCGCAACACAATAGAAAAAAAACTTTATCATGGAATGGACGTCCTCGACACAATAACTCAATCAAGAGAACGACAGGGAACTGAGAAGTTTATATACCGCTTTTTCATCATCTTCACAAAAAAGGTTATGATGACTCATTTTCCAAATCCAACTAAATATACTTCCGCCGCCGGCTTAATGTAATTGTGCATCAGCAATATGATGTGTACTCTTTTAGACAATGATCTAACCAAAATGCTATGTGTAGTGTAACAATACTTAAATAGTAACTAGAATTAATAATAAGGATGTATTAGAATCTATTATTCATCCATCATCATCGAAATCCCTGCCAGTAAAAACCTACGTTTGTGTAGAACTTAAGGTACAATTCTCTCGGTGTTTTGTTTTTAGTAGCAAAAATCAAATCAGGAGCGAGCAATTTATGATGAACAGATTAGAGTCAAGGTTGACGGAAATGGTTCTTTCACAGGAACCCGGTTAAATTTGTAATTAAAACATCAAGGTTATATATTTTCAACGACAGCTTCAGACACAGCGAACAAAAATATACAGACATAATTATTTAGCGTATGATTAAAAACCCAAACGCTACTAACACGGTGGAATTATTTAAAACTGCAACTGCAAAGTAATATATCTGATACATTAGGAAGTAGTGAAAACGGAGAACTCACGATAAGTTCGTTATTGTTTTGATTTCAAACAAATTTGAATTTTTAGCTCAGTTTTCTGTTTACATTTTATTGAGACCGCTTAATTTGAATATAGTTTTAAAAAATTTACAGTTCTTTGATCGATGGAGTTGGTAGAGAAAATAGTGCATACTTTCTTTTTCCTCGTACATATGTATTCCCCGAGTTTGAATCAAAGCTAAGCTGATGCCAGTCGTTGTCAATATTGCCGTAATTGTAAAGGCCGTTGAAGGATACTCCTGGACGGATTAAATACTGTCATGGTACACATGTCAGTAGTAAGTCTGTTAAGAACTAAACGTATTTTCTTCCAATAAACTGCAATAATTAGAATGCAAGTACTTAAAAAACAAAATAACTATGACGTAGTTAACCAATGGCGGTGATGATAAAACTAATGATAATGGAATTTCCTATTTTTAAATATACCTCTTGAAAGCCGTATAAAACATGCATAAAATAATGCATAAATTACTGTAAAATGAAAACATTAGCATATGTTTCCCAAGCATGTTCGGTGTGTACTTGTTACGACCTTTAATGGTTTTATTTATTTTATTTATTTTTCATAAAGACTAAGGTTATACAGTAAATGAATCTGACAATGTTGAACTGAAGCATTTTATATGTACACAATATATAATCATACTACTATTTACTGTAATAAGCGAGGTGCGAGGCAAAATGCCTATGGGGCAACTAGGATTTAACAAACTTACGAAAGATAACAATAACTATAATGATAAATAATCATCCGTAATATGTAGGTATACAAAGATAGCAGGTCTGTATTTATGACGGCCATTGATCGTACTAAGGATAATATTTACAACCAATTGTAGATGGTAGCATTTAACGTAATACACGTAGCATAATGAACGATTATAAATACTTCATAAACAAGAATCACAATCAGTCCCAACTTTTCAGACTGGAACATCAG
This sequence comes from Callyntrura guangdongensis, assembly GCA_027744295.1. Classification (NCBI taxonomy): domain Eukaryota; kingdom Metazoa; phylum Arthropoda; class Collembola; order Entomobryomorpha; family Paronellidae; genus Callyntrura; species Callyntrura guangdongensis. Next base: position 16,013 of record JAHZNB010004591.1, read on the forward strand.
TATCTAGGCAGCAGTAAACGAATAATATAATATAAGTGCGTATGTATTTATAAAACAGGAATAACTGAAGAGCGTTTGTGTAGGTTCGTTTTGTTCTGTGGTAATGATTTTTGTTTTAAAGGAATAAAACTGTCGAATGGGAATTCCGTCAAAAAATATCAACTAGGAAAGAGACTTTAGGAAGCGGAGTAGATATTACTGTTTACACGTCATATACGGCAAACTCGCTGAGTTTGTGTTTAATTGAGATTTATTTAAAATTCTTTGTATGTTTAACAAAACTTACCTTTCACATTCATATAGTTTTTACACGTACAAACCTGAAAACTTTCACCGGTGGTCATGTATAGTCTTTTGATCTCTCATAAATGGAGCCGTTGAAGAGATAGTGTGTATAGTGATATTTGTCCTAAGGCGATGGTGTCATTATACCGTTGTCATTGTCTGAATGCGACTTGTATCTCGTCGCCGTGTAGTTTTGATTAAAATGAGTTTCATGGTGAAACCTCTCCTTCTGCTACCATAAAAATAGTTGATGATATTCATAACATTTTTGGAAAGTAACCACAACGAGGGAAGTATTGCTATGGGTTGTAAATTTAGCTTAAAACTTAAACTGAAACAGAAATGCACGTTTCTCGTTTTTCCTTGTACGGTTCCTGACGCTGACTTTTCGTCCACACACGTAAACTTTTTTGCTAAAACGTTGTTATGGAATACTGGAACTTTTTGTGGTTGCTTGAACTGCACCGTCTGTCTGTCTGTTCTTGTGTTAGTTTTTTTATCTCATGGACATCTATCCCAATTTATATTTTCTCGGAATTCGCAAAAGGAACTTTCTATATTTACTAAGGATGTAGGTAAAGGACGTCATTTGACAGGCAAACGGCTCAATGTTCTCCCTTTATACCCTGTACTAACGTCCGTTTATAGTTCTGAGGCTTCTTGCCTTTTCCTCTCCGCATCCGTTCGGTTTGCGATTACTTACCTGTGTAGAAGCAATACGTGGCAGCGGAGTCACAGGCAGACTGTCTGCTAGACTAATCCGATCTCCTGAAAACGCGTAAAACATTGACGGAAAGATACAGGGTGTTCCATTATCTGTAGTACCGAAGTACAAGCACATTTCGTAATATTTATTATTAACTGTTAGTTATTGCAACCACTCTCATAGAGTTTTATTTATTCTCAAGCCACTGTCTTGTAGCCCTACGTCGGATTTTGTCATCTTGGAAAAGCCTTCTTGACAGAAGTAAAATGAATTTTCAAATTTTAAACCAAATTTATTCATACTAAGAAGTTTATTTTAAAATGGTAATTTTTTGACACCTTAAATCCATGAAATTTTACTTAATTGTACAGTCATTTTGATAGATACTCGAAATACTAAAGATTTTCAGAGAATCCTCAATCAGTAAACTACAAATATTATTAATAATGTTACGGTATTACAAATTAAACGGAAGCAATCTTCACGAAAAACCAAATGCAATAAAACTACATGAAACTCCTGTCCTAAGTCTTTAAACGTTTATAAATATTTACAATAGCTCTTATTCAAACGGAAAAGATGGATAATTTTGTATTTAACTTTATACAATTAACGTCTGTCAAAAGAACAGAAAAGGGTTCATCCATTTAATTACGATACAGAAGATGGTTATAATGATATAGTCTATCAGTATTTATAGGAGGGCGAAACTTTGTATGTACTGCAAAATGCATACCTATATGTCATTTCAACTTTACCACATACATTTGTTGACGCATTCACACTACCCTTTGTAACGATTATAGTTTGTAGCAATCATCGTACTCAACTTTTTTGTTTCTTTCCGAAAGTACAACATGTACTCTCTGGGCTCTTGTAACCCGTCACTGTTTTCCCTAATTATATATGTTGTGCTGGCTTCAAAATTTGTCTCCTCGTCTCGTACACATTTTTCACGTAATAAATTCATTCTTTATGCTCTCTGGTAGCCACGTACGGACGAGAAATTATGTTTATGGGGTACAGTCACATTATTCCGTAATGCTTCAAATATTATCAATGATTCGACAGAAACTAGTGCGTGAGAAATTCGGATTGTATGTAGACTCCGAATATTACAATGTACCTTGTATACCCTTAAAACAAGAAAAATTACCCAGACCTCCACAAACAAACTGTTTAAAAACGATTTTAGTGTTGGTGGTGTGGTAGGTGGTAGAAGTAGTAGCATTAAAAGAAATACGTACAGAACAGTATCGACTAGACTCACTTGAAATTCCAAAGAAATATCCGTGCATATTGCATACTAATTCACACATTCATACATATAACCGTATACGACAACCATAAAATGATATAAAGAAATTTGTGCATACCAATGAATACTTGAAACCGTTCTATTGAACTTAGTATACCTCTTAGTTGTGTAGCCCTGAGACAACAACGACATATTTATAATATTATTATACAACGTATTTAAACATATTGCATTTCAACAAACTGATGCAATACCCAATGAAGATATAAAAAAACGACAACGTATATAGTTCAGTAGTTCTTGTTACCAGTTATATTTTAGACTCACGTAAACAGACCGTTATAATTTATGATAATAGACACTGCAGCAAATTGCTAGGCTGATCCTCTATTAATGTATTGTCAGAAATGATAACGAAATAGTAAGGTAGAAATATTATATCACTGGAAGCGTGTTGCAACGAATTATGTATTGCATTCAACCACATCGAATTTATCCCTTTTGGTAGGAAGCAGATAGCAGTGTTTCGAGTCTTGTTGGGCTTATCAGCCAGCAGCATCCCTCATTCTGACGGTTACAATAAAAACGAATGAATCCTTGTCCTTCGACTTCCGTTATTACATACTTATTGTGCAGCATGTTGTTGTTCTTGTTAAAATACATGCATACTTTCACTGGTGCATATTTTCCAGTACAAATGCAGAAACGAAATATATAATTATAATTGTTTACAAGTTCATGCGTCTGTGAGTTCGTTAGGGTTTCCTTTAATTTGCACTTTTTAAAAACCTGCTTTATTTGCTCGACACAATCCTGGTGTATACATAATAATTTTTGTGTGTTGCGTTTCCAATGGGAATGCAGCAACTACGTGTATTTTCTCATTGACCATTCAAAATAATGTGACTGTGACAAAATTGAGTACTTAAGTGAAAACTCCCCGAGTCCATAATATGTTAGCGTGCAATAATTAGTTTTAAATAAAACGTAACAAACAAAAGAGAAAGGGAGAAAAGTTTTAAAATCTTACTCTGGTACCCCTCTCTTCTCAGGTGCTATATATAAATTTTCAAATACGACCCATACTTTTTCCAAATTTTAAGAATGGAAAGACGAGTATAGTAACGAATAGGAATGAGGGCAAAAACTTTTACTTATAATATGAGAAGCCATAAATAATATGAAGGCAGTATTACACGGATAACGGAATTTTTCATGCTGACCTGAGCCACCTAAGTAACAATTTGTCTCTGATAAAGTTTAACACTTTTTAATTACGACAATTATAACCGGTATTACATTTGATAAACTTAAACCTTCTATAGTACTACTACTGCAAGTTATAAAAAAATTACCACATACAACGTTTCAAGCAAGATACCATACGAAATTCAGTACTTTTTGACACAAAAGTGATAAAAGGGGAAGGATAGGAGGGAGCTCACGGTTTTAGTAGTCTGGACTTCCTCGCTCTCGACCATTTTTGGCTCACGCATATACAAACGTTAATATGAGAAAGGGAACGCATAGTATTGATTTGTGTAGGGAAAGAGAAAGAACTGCTGTTTGGATATGACCCACGAAAAAAATAGAATATTTTGCTATGCTGCGGTTGTTGTGCTTGTGCTACAAGCTTTTTTAAGTAGAAATTTACATTTCTACATTCCCTGAAAGTATATATTCATACCAATCCCAAGCAAGCCTTTATCATTTTCGTTGTTCATGTTACCTCAGAAAATACGATTTCTTTATTCTTTAACTCTTCAAAAGCCATGATATCACCACGGTTCCCTGTTGTTTACATCATTTTTTTCACTTGTTTAATAAATTTTAGAAATATTGAGTAGAGGTTGTTATTCGGTTGTTATAGAATACTGGCTTGTTGACAGCACTTCTAAACTACAAAAGATATTTTTCAATAAGAAAATACTTCTTTATTCGTTTGTTCGTTCGTTCACAATCCTGACTACAAAGTAACAAAAAAATGTCATGTCTGCCAAATCGTGTACACGATAATCCTCAATAAAAATTGAGATCACATGTCGTGTGATTTAATTATATAAATACATCCGTGCATAATACAGGCATATAATTTGATGCCGTTTTCCTATTAAATATTTATTTTTATCAATTACCTTAACATGTTTTATTAAAAAGCTTTTGCATTTTTATTCTATTTGATACATGTGTCGTCGTGTAAAACTGCTTACACGATTTCCTTATAAAAAAAGTTAAGCTGATTATAGGTGTGTATTCAAGGTACAAAACCGTGACATTTGTAGACGGATTTTGACATGAACTTTTTTAAATAAATAAGAACCGGCGAAACAAATGACAAAGCTTGTAGTCATTTTCCTGTCAGACACTCTTACGTTTGTATATCTTTGTACATACCTTTTTTGCCTGACGCTTCTCTTTCTCCATACACAGTCCCGTATATAATATACCTGCCTACTTATATATGTAAGTATACAACATGTATTAACTGTCACATAATTGGTATAGCAAGCGCTAAATGGCCGTTGGAACTTTTGTGTCAATCAACGAGTGCAAGTAGAAGGAATGCGAATGAAAAAGGAGAATCGCAAGAACTAGTCTGCGTTTTAGGAGAACATGTAATACGTACTGACACAGTTACCTTAAGGTAAACATCCATATACACAAGAAACTGTATAGGATAAAAAACCAATTCATTCATTGATTCAGGGATAAACACTACACAGTACACCGATCTATACATATATGATATACAAATATATAAATAAACATATTATTAAACTTGTATAAAGAACAAATATGAAGCTGAGAGAAAATACCCATTTACTTAACGCGAATACTGTGTAGCCAAAATAATCTCGTATATAATTTTTAAATGTTAAGCACTTTATGTAAGCGATAATGTCAAGTCGAATAATATCATGCATTTGCATTCGAAACCATGGTAAGTTATATAGGTTCACTACAATATGTTCCCATCTAAGCTGCAGAAATTTAGAGAGATCTTTTTTTTGAGTTGAGACTTTTTTCACCACCGAACCGAAATAAGCGAATAAGAATGACATGCAAACAAACGTGTACATATATAGTATTGCAGATATGTTTGTGTAGCTAACAAGATAATGCAAACAGGTTACAGTGAGTGACGAGTTAATTAGCATACCAATACTACTATATATGCTGTTCACTAGTAAATAAAAATAACACACATAGATACTATGGAAGTAATAGACGTGTTAAGCAGCATCATAAAATGATAAAATTGATAACCTAAAAACACAAGATCCTGGCAGACAACAACGCAGAAAAAACAGTCAAACTTATGACGGTGTTGCTATTTCTCATAGTGTATAAGTAATCGCAGGAGTGTTTGCATGTAATGTTAATTTTTTGGGTTAATATGGAAACGTTTTTTACACCAGAATTGTAGTGTACTGTATTTACCAGGGCAACGTGATTCAGCGGTAGCTATATAGCGATCTACCGCATTCTGTTAATGTGACAAGTAATTGTAGATGTGTAGGATTTTCCTCTTCCTTGCCTGCGACACATTAACGAAAAATTTGGATAGAAAATTTTTTGGTCAGTTAGCGACAGCAGAGTAGTACACGATAGAATTTTGAATGTCATGAAAGCATGGTGATGATATTACAAGAGGCAAGCATTTTGTGACGACTTCTTGACATGATATAAATACGATATGCATGTAATGTATGTAATGAAAATGTATTCAAGTTTCAATTATGTTCTTGTTTGTTGAAAATGACGGTAATAATGTCTCCTTGTGTAAATATGTGAAAGCAACTTTTTGGTATGATAGGACGTGGAACATGTTATATGTTATATTATATGATCAGTAGAAATAGATATATGATGGATAATAATTCTGGATATTATTGATATGATGGATTAGCTGATATAATGGTAGGTTTTGGCGGGGCCGGTTGAGAAAAATAAAAGGATAAGTTGGTGAGAATTTTTAAAACATTACGATAAATTATATTTATTATTATTTACGATTATTGTGACAGAACCGGTGAAGGTGTTGTAATATTTATGATAATTAAAATACGACCGTGTTGACGGATTGTGTTTATCGTTTAGATGCGATCATTGTTATTTACGTAGTTGGTACAGCATTTTTTAATGGAGCCGTGTGTGTTTAGTCTGTTGTAGAAGAGAATTTTTAAGAGAAAAAATATGAATTTTAAGGAGTAAGTTATATTCGTATTTGTAACAGTGTGTAAAATCATTGATAAAAAAACATAATTATACTGAAATTGTTATTACTACTGTTAAGTACTATATTATTAACAGGATGGACATATTATTATTATGTACACCCCTAACAAACTTAAAATACTATGTTGTAAGGAGTATAAGATGAACAATCAACATGATCATTGTAGTCGAGAGAACTAGTTGTGTAGTAGAAAATGTAGTTCAAAAATATATTATGTGTATGAAAAAGAAACCATAAACACGTGTATTTGCTCATAAAATATATATCGTGATTGTCATACAACAACCACCAAGACATGCTGCAGCAGTTTCGAATGTTGATTTATTTATCATAAAACATTATTACACGCTCGGGCACATCATACAACCTACCAGCACATCTCCGGATCGACGGGGAACTGTCGTTTACAGTCGCCACATAAGATATATCTATACAGTAGTTGAGGTTTTTCCAATTATCCCTTTACAATCTCTTTGGTTGCTTTCCCCCCTTCTGTGTGGAAAGACATGGATGGACTATCGTCGTCTCGACTCAACGACTTTTAACTTCACAAAAGGTAAACCAAAAATAAATGCCTAACAAGTAAATGCTCCCTCTCAACCTCACCAGATGAACATCAATGAACCAACCAGCATATGGCAAAGAAAGAACGGGGAAAGTATTTGCATTGATTTTTAAGCTCTATAATAGCATGGATCCATCCATACTACAAGCCCATACGTGAAATGATATCTATCAAGGTTGGAATATCTCTGACACACGCCAATACTACCTACTCTACACCACAACGGCATGATGATGAAAAGTGGTGCAACTACCTTTCCGACATGCAAATACAGCAGTCGTGGCACTATTGGTAACGGTATAAGTGCATTTTGTTAAAGGAAATGACAAAAGCATTTTTTCGGATCTTGTGATTACGTAAGTACACTTGTGCACATTTTCTATACATATGTTTGATCCAAAACGGGTTTGTTCGCCTTTCCTATTTTCTTCTTTTCTAAATGGACGTTGTTGTCAGAGTTGTTGGAAGACTTGGAGCTAAACTCTATATCTTTCTTTTTCTCTGCTTGGACTTTTTTTTACCGGGAGATGAGTGAGTGATGAAAAATAAAGTGCAAAAATCGATCGGTTTTAACGGAAAAACGAAAATATGGAATGTCGATTCATAGCGATATTATTACTTTGTTCCCTCTGCTACGTTTACTACATTGTGACACTGTACGAGAGAGTGAAACTAGTTTTTCTTTGTCCCCTTTCTTTCTCACTCCCCCTCCCCTCCGCACACACACTCCCTTCTATTTCCTTTCTTGCTGTTAGCTTCTTTCGCTTTTCGACCAAGTCAAGTAGGCACACAGCATATTTACAGTATAGCGATGCCGTACCCACTAGCCACCACTACCATTCTAAACAAAACAAATTCTCTTTCCATCATCGTCATCATCATCAAGGCACAACAAACAAAACTTGAAGAAATTTCCTAAAAACGTACCACAAACTGCGAACTATGCTCATTTCTTGTTTGTTTGGGCGTATTCTAATCTAATGCTTTTCTGTTCTCCAAGCAGAAAAAGACTGAATAAGACGAAGAATACGTACGACCAGTGAGAGATACTCACGCATGGATACACACGGTTTCATTTTTTTCATAACAACGGTGCATACATTGTAAACCATGGTGTGGTCTACACCTGTTTTCTACGCGTATAGCCAGGTCGTATTTTGCTACCAATTTATTCATGTATCTGTATGTGTGTGTATGTCTGTACGACGAGTTACTTTCCTCTATTGTGAATTTCCCTATTTTACATAAATTCAACAGAGTAGTTGCATTTTTAGGTGAACCTTTCTTAGTCATTCACTAAAAAATTGCAGAAAAAAAAGGAAAAATATTTTTGGGGAAAGAACGGAGACTCGACAACAAGGGAAAGGACGGAAGTGAGAACAAGTCATGATACTCTCGTCATAATAACATGTACTTTCGTGTGTGCAAATAATCTAGCGTAGGTAGTCAACTGTGAGGTAATTCAAGTACCACTACCGCATACTCAACGGAATGACGGGAAGCAGGAACCCACAGAATGCCTTCTTCGTACATAGTTTCACTTTGCACACAATACCACTCCCAAATAGTCACAATAATAATTATTATTGCTATTACCATTATGGGCATAAATGAGCATACAACAATGCAAGCTAACTGGACCGTACGTTTTTTTCACCAGCAGCAGTAGCAGTCATCAAAAGAATTTTTATTATTTATAGTCTCCACAGCAAAGCAGGAAAAAACCGTTGAGTGACGTGACTCCATTAGATTTCTCAAAACCTGAACTTACTTCTTTTCCAACGAAGCATCCAGGGAGATTTTTTTGTACTTGAGCCCATGCGGTTGTGTAGTGTTGTATTCGTTTTTGTGTATGTAAGTACATCGATACACACACCACACACACACACGCACACACTACTACTGGTTCTCAGGTATTTCAGTACATTTCTTTGTATGTTCCAATACACTCTCGCCACATCGTCTTCTCCTTGTACATCTTTCCAAGCACCATTTATTTACTACAATAACGGTAAATTATTGTGTATCAATATAGCTTGAAGTGATTTTCTTTTGAGAAACGCAGATGCATAGGTAAACTCGCACTTTTTATAGGCGCCCATTATATTTCCTTTGAGAAACAAAAATTTTCGTCGGAACGATATTAGGATGAAATAGGACCATTTTCTTTTACTACACATATATATAGTCCAGGGGAGTGTAATATTGCCACGAGGATGCTTGTAAAAGAAAAACGAAACAACATGAATGTTTTTACGTACTTTTTCCCATCCTATATCACTTCATCTGGATGTACAGCTAGTCCATATTCCATATTATTTTTCCACAGAAAAGGAAGCCTTTTTTCTCTTTCTCGATCCTTTTACCAGGTTTCCTTCGTCGTGTTTTTATGGTCTACATAATATCCATGCATGTGAGTACGTAGTGCACAACTCGTCAAGAGTTTTTTCCCCTGTATGATGGAACAGCAGCATAAGAGCTCCATGATCTTGTAGTTAGTTCTTCCTACGAAGACGAAGAAGAAACGGTCCTGGATATACTACCAACTTATCTTAAAACCTGTTCTACCTGCATGCTGACTACCTTTCATTGTGTGTACGCCTCTCGCGGTAAGTGGCCCACGGAATCGCTATTATTTTGTAGTCTCTACTGACTAGGAAGAAACCAGTTTATTTTGGGAGGGCACGATGTTTTTTTGCTATTATTTTCGGCATAGATTCGTTGAACCTAGACAGTAATGACTGCATTTTCCTTAATTGCTTTTATTTTACCTTGATGCGCCGCCTAAATACTTTGGGAACCAAAGGAAAACTACCAAATGGTGGTGTAGAAAATACACAGAAAAATTAATCAAGTCTCATTGTAATTGTAAAGTAATTGGTCGTTAGTATCCGATAAGTATAATGTTCAATTTCTTCCTGTGTGTACAGGTTATCCTAAAAATTGAATTTATCCACCATTTGTTTATGTGCGCAAAAAAGATTCTTCCCAAAATGCAAATTGCATAATAGTGAAAGTTAAAATGAGAAGAAAAATTGGCTAACTAAAAGGTCAACTTGGATTCGAAAACACTGCTTGTTGTATAGCTGCGACGGTTATCTTCTCTACTACCCTTTTTACCTCAAAGCTCAATAAATATAGCATTCTAGATTGTCCAGATAAAATGGTCCACACTGTAACAAAAAAAGTTTATTCGATTTACGGTTATTACAATTTGCTTTCTCTGACTTCTCATGTTTGGCTTGGCTATGAGGCTGAACCTTCACACCTTATAAAAATACATATTACATTGGACTCTTGCACAAGATATGGCTATTGTTGACGTTCCCGAATTCACACCATTCCCGCTTTGCTCACTTGCAATCAAAACATCTGTGTGGACAATATGCGATAAAGTTTAACTTGATATTCCATAAAATCTGAAGGTTTTACTTTTCCATTTATCCCTGTTTCGGAAACTTGGAAACATCTCCTATGGTTTTTTAACTGAATAAATCATCATAGCATGTTGTTTCGATGAGATGGTCATACCAGGAAACAAAAACCTACTCGGCTTTCATCACAAAATCTAATGGGTGATCGAATAGCAACTTAATAGCACCTCAACAGATATGGTTTTGCAGGAAGATGTGGGATTAAAAAGGAAGCGTGAAGTGATATCTTTCATTTATGATTACTGCTGCCAGCGAGCGTACAATATACAGTATAGCTACACTTGGTAATTTGGGACATTAGTTGGCAAAGAAACGGTTGAGAAATTTCTCATACGCGTTTATTTGGTTCGTAAAACAGTGGGCTCGCAGTGATGATGTGCATAAATCAGTACTCGTTTAACGGGAATACCTTGAATATTACACATTCCAAGTTAGTGAGATGCATTAGTGAATTTAACAAATTGTTTTCATCGTCGACCAACATTGGAGTCATTTCATGTAAAAGAAGAGATGGTGCCAACATTTTTTTGGTATGAGAACGAGGTAACATGTCGGTAAGGAAATAGATGTAAGTGAAAGACACCACAGACTTAGTACAAGGAAAAGTAGAATAATATTAAGGAAAGTTTACTTTTACTGCTGATGTTTGCAGTTTAGTTCGCAAGACTACTTACTACAACTACTGCCGCCACCATCACCCCTGCCTCCATGGAAAAGTTGTTATAAAACAAAGCTGTAATGTTGATGCAAGTAAGTATAAAACAAAACCGAGAAGGATACCACCTTACCGTGTGATTCGACTATCTTGACTTGACTCACAGGCAAATATCGATTTTGGCTGGTATTAACACCTGCAAATCATGCCTCCCATTGCACTCTCCCTTCCCTTCACTGTCTTCAAAGTTTCCAATGACTTCATGGTTATACACGTACATAAATACAAGTTGTAACGGCAAACGGAATAAATGTATGGGCTTACTTCAAAAACTTAATGAATTGAACTAAGAAATTAATATATTACTCTGGTGTTACGAGTTGATGCGCTAACACCAAACTTCGATATTTGAACCTTTCTCAGGATTTTTTTTTACAGTGGGGAGTTGAAGCTATTATCATATTATGTAGAATTCTCGTGGAATATTCTACCACAAGATACACCCAAATATTAGAGAGCAACTACAACAGCGGTATTTTTAAAAAAATCTCTAGTGCTTTGATCTCTATCATACATTATGTAGGAGTTCTACAATTATCACGGTGTACACGGTGTAACCATAATACAATAAGAGGAGCAACCACAAAGTGGTAAAGGTTTATTCGATTTCTCAAACTTTCTCCTCCATTCACTTGCTTTCTCGCTTCCCCTCTCACTCTCTCCCTCTCTTTAGTTGTCGAAATTTTGCCTTTTGTAGCAATGGCTTCGGAATTTACAGCATGTTATAAAGGCAACGTTGTCAGAAGAAATGCCCAATTATTAAAATTACATAGGAGGTTACCTCCCAATCTGCAGAAATATCTTCGTTTTAGTATTAGTATTGTTGTTGTATATAGTTGTGGTTTACGACAAGAACTACAACGACCACAGACGAACTCGAAAATAGAAAATACATTGACAAAAATAAGTAAACACTTTCCTTACATTGTCTATGTTGAGAATACAAAAAACGACGTTAAATTTCTAACAACAATGTCACATATGATGTACAAGTCCTGTCTGTTTGCCATCTTGTGATCGAATTCAAAGCGATTTTGAATTCTGATTCTGCCCATCAATTATATCCGTTTTGACTGGAATAAGTATGAAGACAGTATTTTCGGGACAATCTATATCGTCTTATTTGCAGGTTTTTGTACTAAAATCCCTACACACATCCAATATGTCTATGTCATACAAACCCTCCTGTAAATAAAATGGCGGCAATAAATGAACAATAAGTATTTTTATTGAATGCGATTGAATAGAGAGTTTCCGAATTTAATTACATTTACATTTACTAAATATTTATAAAATTTTGCTCATGCTATGCTCATGATCAGTTTAAACTTGTTTCACCATATTACTAAGTTAAAGGATTAACCAGTCACTTCAACTGTATGAAACAAAACTATCAGTGTGCATTGACTCGTTTATTTGCTTTGTTTCGTTTCGCTTTTCTAATCTTCACTTACTTCATTTTATTTCTGTTCCAGGTGAAAGGCCTGACAAGTGTATGTTTCTGCCTTTTCTGCACTGTTTTCAGTCATGTCGAAAGAGAATTTGTGAACGTATGTGTATGTATTTGTAAATGTTTACGAGTAGTTTACAGTATGCTAACCTACGAATTGTGTGAAAAAATAATATAAATATAAATTAAGTCGCTTAACCAGTTGATGCTGTTTGATGTTCTTTTTAGTTGTTAATTTTAATGACATTTCAGGAACAGTTTTTACTTACCATAAATCAGACAAACAGATACACTTTTCATTTTCTATGGAACTTGACTTATTAAAACTTCTAGTTTGTAGGACCACACGTGATGAAATAAAATGAAAAAGGTGCCAGGACGAAAGACG
>JAHZNB010004592.1:0-17796 GCA_027744295.1 Callyntrura guangdongensis
CTGGTCTAGTAATTAGGCTCTCTAAGAGAGTTCCATGAATAGTCCCCTACCAACATATAAACATTCAATAGCAAAGAAACGCCAGTTTTTATCATATTTTGGGGGGATTCGTGGTTAGATTTTAATTTGTGGTAAAGTAAGTGGTGTTTTAGAAAAACCGAATGGAATCCGTTGGTTGGTTGGTGTGTGCTAGAAACTGGAGCAGAGTGTGCTAAAAAACTAACTGGTTCGTGTTTTTTGCCTTGTTTCAGGTACACCTTTATCCAAAACGAACTCACTCGTGGGAGAAGGTCCTTTTCCAACTGCAAGAGAGTCCCGTCTCTTCTTTTCATTCCCGAAACCAAGAAGAAAAATTAGAGAAGACGTAAACAAAATATAATCACTATATCACCAGCAGCACAGCTAAAATCCTGGAAACTTGTTTCTTCCTTGCGTCACGCATTTCCAGCCTTGTGTATCACGTTTGGGGAAGAGAGAAACGTGTGGGCTGTAAGAAGGTTATAGAGTAAAAAACCCATTCCCAACGGTTAAATTCACGTCATGGATCCCTCCAAGAATCCAGTGGATCCAAACAAAAGTCCTCCAGCGCATTCCAGCAGAAGCTTGACTACTTCCCCCACGAGGACACCTAATATTGCTCTAGGCGGGGTAAGCGAAAACATATTTCTTTGAAACATCGTTGTATTTTATTTGTATTTTTTATTTTATGAAGTGCTTGTTGGTACCGTCAATATGATATCATGTACTATTATTTTGGACCGCCTGTAGCTAGACGTGTTCCATCCCCATCCTTCTCACAGAGAAACATTCCGTCAGGTAGTCCCCACACGCAGAAGTAGTAGTATCATGTCTTGTCTATTAATAGATTGAACAGGTCCGTGTCTCTGAATGAACGTATTTTTGCCTGCGTTCACTTGTTTGGTCTCAATATGATTTATAGAATAACTTGTAGCCTTTGGCTGACACTTGTCATGTTACTATTATTATTTTAATATTATTCAGAGCATCGCCGCACAGCGGATCGCAGGATGTTTATATCCCGCTGTGTTTCGTTTTTACTTTCATAAGCAAACACACCGCGTCATCATGTGTGTTGTTCCTTCGTTACACATTAACATACATTTTATTATTTTACCAGATGACATGCCTACATGATTTAAGAGGATTTTTTAATATTTTCTCTCTCCCTCTCTACAACTACTAAGGAAAAATTTTGAGTAATAATCACTGCTAGCTGGTACAATTATTAATGCCGCTCTAATGTACAATGTCATCTTAGCCAGCTTTGATTTTTATGGTGATGGGGAGGCTACTTGTCGTGTTTTATATTTTGTACAGTAAATTTGAGTTGCTGCCAAAGCCCTAAAGGTGTGGTCAACTACTCCTGGCAGGCCAAGTGTTATTAACCCAACAAGTTCACAGCAATCACAACTGACATTGCATGTTTTATCAGTGTTTTTGGCAGCCTCATCGTAATAATCATCCTCAGCCTTTGTTATACTTTAAATGGGAGAGAGAGAAGGGAATTTTTAAGGACTGTACGAATGGCAGTTTTGGTAGCAGAGGTGATGATGATAATGCCCTCTGCTCACATTTTAACTGTTTTTATTGTTTTTTCCTTACCTCCTCATTTAATACCTACTTTCATTGTGATTTAATGAGTAGCAGCAACAATGCATAATAACGATAGTACGTATAGAATGCGTGCATCTAAAGAAATCCCCTTGAAGCCAACAAGGAGCATCACAAAATGGTCGTTCGATAAAACAACAAGATTCCACCAAGAAAATGTTTTGATGTAACATGACTTCTCTCTCTCTCTCTCTCTCGCTTGTTGAGGTGATGGGTTACTTTGATAGATAACAGAGTATGAAATATGGAGCTATTGAAGTTTCGACAAAGTAGTACAGGTGTAACATAAATAAAGTACCCATGTTTTTGTAGAAACGACGCGGATAATAGGCTGTGCATCGCTGATGGTGGTCGTCATTCGATGCACCTCAACTACCAAAAAGAAATGAACTCTTCAATAAAACAAGATGTTGATGGATGACAATGACTGAAAAATGCATACAGTTGACTGCATTTTTATCCATTCATACCCACATTCACGATATCATTTATATTCTATTATTACGAGACGCTACTACACGACAATTAAGAAGTTAAGTGTGTACATCGTTAACTTCCTTCGAGGTAGACGACCGACCAACTTTTTTTTTTCTGCTGCTCTTATTCTTGCTTTTTATATAACTTTGCTCAGGTTATTCTCCACACATAACAACATATCAGCAAAGGAGCTGTTTGCAAAACAGTTTGCCCTTCAAACAGGGTCGGTAGGTTGAGTAATGGCTCATCATGATGATGATGGTTGCCATTATTATCGGCCGTCGTGACTATTGCCCTCCGTTGATTGTCGTCGTTGTTGTAGCTTCTATTTAGTAGCAGAGCTTGTGATGCGTAGCGTAACAATTTTTTGAAGAAGGAGCAGTCCTCTGAATTTTCATTCAGCAAGTCGAATATAATCTTTAAAAAATTAACATGAATGGAGAGTAATTTATACAGCAGCGTATTATTTACTAGATCAATCACAATTCGCAATAAATTAGTACGATGATGTCTGCAGTCTGCAATATGTATAAATAATAATATGGGATGCACTCTTGCACAGGTGCATAAATGTATGTGCGTTGCAACGCGTTGTAGACTTCCTGCGTGTATGGTGGTGGTGTGATATCGATAAATCAATCCCGTTTTGTTGTCTGCCCATTCACCTATTCACTTTACAGGAATGAATTATGAACATGCTAATTGCTTTTAAAATGAAACCCCAGTCAAGTGAACAACGGTCAACGGTGAATACATAAGTAGACAACTAATAGATGACGTCAGACTTTTTGCTTGTGGCAGCAACAAAAAAGAGTATCTAGATGAATTCCACGTTGCCTAAAATTGTTAGCAGTGAAATATAATCTTGTCAGTTCTAGAATTTAATTGTAGGGATAACTAGCAGACAAACGGGCAGACGCACACGCATTATAATAATATAATCTCGTGGATCTTGTGATATATGTCCTTCAAGTTTTTACGAGGGGTAGTAATTATTGATTTTTTTTACCGCTGGAAGTAGAAATGAAAATATGGTGTAACTTTGTGACTTACACGTCGTAAATAGTATATTGAGATTAAACACGTTATCTGATTTTAATTCAAGATCACAGAAGCGATTAATTAAATGTTATGATGGTGTCCAACTGGATTTGGGGTACCTTTGAGAAGTAGGCAGCGAGATGTGTCTTGGCGATAGTGAGGGTGTTTACAGATGTATCTTGTGTTTAATAGCTTGAAAGAAGTAAGAGTATTTTTTGGCTAGTTATTATCTTCGACAAATCAAGGATTTAGAGTAGGCATCTTGCTTACTGCTACTACCTCACCCATTATACTGAGTAAATTGTGGAGTTTCTCAACGACATGAGTAGATGATGATGAGAATGATGATAATTGGCTGAAAATTGATTATGATTAAGCTTCCGTCTGATTTTTATGTCGTATAAGAGGAAAAGGTCAATTCAGGGTTTTCGTTATGAACGTGAGGAAATGGGAGTTTGGCAAGATCACATCACCGCCTGTATATAAATAACTTTGCTGACAAAATAGACATGCAAGGAGAATCTAGACAAAAAAATGGAAATAGAGCACGACATCACGAGTTAAGATTTTGGGGCAAAGATAAAAACAAATTAACAGGCTAAACTGTTTTTGACGCGGCCTGCATAGAAATGGCTGCTAATAACAAATATACGAGTTTGTCAGTGCAATAAATTTTGTTTTATATTATTGATCGATTTTTCCAGAAAGAGAATGAGGACGATGACGGCCTTTCCGAGATGATTGATCAAGTGCTTAATCCGCGACTGGATGATGGCGTTCAGCCTACAAGGTTTAACATGTCGTTGGTGCACGACAGCGATGCCGGGGCGGCTGCCGCGCCTGATCCAAGGCGATTCGATGAACGGGATTACCAATGTAAGCAAAGCATGTTGTTCATCATTGTTGTCTCAATAAACAGTAATCACCAATTTGCATAATTTACAATGATGACTGATGACATATATGGCGGCAGTTGTAGAAACGTAGAGACAAACAAGTCACAAGTGGAACGTATGCTATTATATATTTTTTAGACTTGCACACATGACGTAACACATCATACTTCAATGAGATTTTGGCAGGGTACAAACTCATCCCGTATGGTCGTCTTCACAAGTCACACAACTGAATGTACCTCTAACAAGTTGTCATTATGCAGATGATGGTAGTCAGGCAGAGGGTGAATAAAATGACATGTTTAAGAAAGGCATGACTAATTTTTGCTCTTGTCATACTTGTAAATGCAGGTACGTTGTTGGAGCCCTAATAAAATTGTACTGAGAATAGATTGAGATATGAATCATATGAACTTATAAATAAAATAATTAGAGAGTAAATGTTTTAATTTTCACTTGAGAGCTTTACCACTTGCCACTTACCCAGGTTAATGAAATGGTTTTTAAAAACCTATGTTTCATTTTAGATGCTCTTTTTGTCCTTTTACATTCAAAACATTAGCTACAACTCATTGCTAGTGAAATTCATATATATTTTTATTGTCAATTTGATGTCTTTTCTCATTTTGCTAGTCGATTATGTTAGTGTTTTCATTACTATCCGAAGAATTCATTCCCCATATTTCTTTATGAAATATGTACAAAATTGCCAGTGACAAAACACAAGACGAAAATATTTAACAAAATGCATCCAAATGGATTTAATTGTTTAGCTTTCCTATTGCCAGCCTAATAACACGGAGTTTTAAATAAAAAACTGTTTTATGGTTGTATTCTTGCATTGTTTTCAAACAAACTGTCCATTCAGGGGAGGATACAATGACAATGACAATGACAACTTCAGCTACTTCTTTTGCTTACGGAGTTTATTAGAGCTATATTACTAGGGCTAATGCTTCTCTGTTTCTTGCTTAGGAATGTCGCGTCGACAGATAGCCGGTCTTGCATCCCGGTACCATCATAGGTAGTGCTGTCATATTGTAAACCTCGTCGAAATTGTAATATGACATTTCGATTTCCATGAATTTTTGAACAATTTGACATTCTCCAAAATAAAAGTATCGAATTGCTAAATTCCATTCTACAATGTAGTCAGTATATATCCAGTTCCAAAAGTTGTTTTTTTACAAAGCCTTCGTGCCCTACAAATTTCATCCCACTATAAATACATATCATACTTTTTTCTCCTTGTTGTTTTCCTCACTCTATCATCAAAACAGTAATTTTGTCCTCCCATTTGTGTCCTTGCTCCACTATCCCATTCTATTTTGTTGCCTTTCTCTACAGTTATTTAGTTTAAAGTGGTTTCTCCCAAATTACATATTGTATCACAGTTCATGTAACAAGCCAACGATTGTGGGAAATGGTCATACAGCAAGTGCAATGCACATTTACACGGTATTAAGTCCGCGTAAGACAACTTAAATTACAAATTCTACTAGAGTACATTCCTACTTATCTCAGCAATCTTTCCCATTTTTTTCTAGTCGTTTTACTTATCCTTTTTTATCGACCTGAGTACTCGTACTCCACTCCTCCTAAATTATATATGAACATCTATATATCTACTTTTTCCTTTCCGCCTCTTTTGTTTTAAGTTGGGTTTTTAGTACCCATTTCCTCCCTGCGTAATCTCAGCCTTTTTTATGCCCGTGGAGAGTGAAATTGGCAAAGAAATGGGACTCGCTACAAAAAACCAAAACGCTACCACTCTTCTACATAATATTGCCTTGTACATCCACTGTTATGCTTTTTTATACGTACAGGGCAATCGCATAAAATATTTTTAAAAAGCAAATCCTATTAGTTTCGTTTTTCCTCTTGCATTGCTCAAGGTCAGTATATCTGCAATCTGCAGTAAGTACAAGACCGACCTAATTTTCGGGACGATGGACAACTGCTATAGAGAAAGGCAAGAAGAAAGGAAATAATGTAGATAAAAACTATTTCGTACTACTCTCATTATTGTAACTCGATGTAGCCACAAAAACGGGATTTCATAAACAGTCCCACAAGGGCCACAAGTCAAGTCAAACCACATGCTTGCTAGGTTAAACAAAGTAAATAACTTTCTCTGAGGAATTCTACGAAAATCTATGTAGGCATCACTCTACTCTTGATGTATGTACATGTGCTAATGTAGATGATGTCGAAACGGATAACGAGAAAAAAGGAAGCGGCTACTTACTCGTTTTCCTCTCGTTCTTTGTATTTCTTTTGACGTTTTTTTATTCTTACATACTTTTTTCCAGCCTTTGATTCCTTCTCGCCTTTTTCTTTTTCTCCTTCTATTGAGCCATAATAAAAGCGAAAGTTAATATTTTGTGCACGTTTCTTGTTTGTTTGTTTGTTGGTGAATGTAGCGCACCGACGGGAAAGCTTTCCCCACATTCACCACCCTTTGAGACCCTTGCACTCCCGGAGTCTTCGCAAGAAACTTGTTACTTCTCCAGTGAAGCATGCTCCAGGACAACATTTACACGGAACAGCATCTCCTCTACCCGTGGAGCTTTCCTCGTCTCCATCCTCATCCGGCTTTCCAAGTGTGGTAGTGCTGGGAACTGGAGAGGATAGTGAAGATCCTCTTACAACAACATCCACTGCAACATCCACACCAAGCAGATCCAGCTATTCCGGACGAATGCCACCAGCAGTTGCTTTTGCTTTGGAGAAAAGCTATCATCATCATCATCCACTGGTTTCTCCACAAGAGCAGGATATTGATGCGGAACAGGAAGAAGCATATGAATCCTGTCCGCTTTTGGGGTAATTAAAAACCTGCATTCAAAAGCTTCATTGTTTCTAGTTGAAAACCCGGTACACTCCACAATATTGCTGCTCTATTTTTTTACAAGAAATGACTGCAGCATAGTAACAACTCTTTTCAACTAGAACATTTTTTCATGATTTAGCTTTTTTATTGCTGAGAACAGTATTTAATCTTCTCCAATTATCTTTTAATGAGTAGAAACAACAGCAAGCGAATAGCGATAACTGTTTGACTATTGCTATCATTTTATGTATTCTATCTTTCAAGTTGTACGCAAGTAGCACAACTATAATTTCCCTCATTTTGGTTATTGTGATTGTTCTTTCTTGAGAAACTACATATACAAGGCTTGGCTTCTCCTCGCGGAGAAAATTCTTAACAGAAATAGTAACCATTTGTCGCCAGCTCAGCAACTACAAATAATGACAACTTGATGGCCCATTAAGAGGAATTCCTGAACTTTGTCATAGCTATATGTACAGCGGTGGTATGTGTACAAACTACCAAGTTGCTGCCACACTGTCACTATCATATGTTTCAAATATGATCGTGACCTGTAGATACCCACATCTGGTGTTCTAAGCGAAATATAAAATTACACATGTGTATCGTTATTATGTCATTTGATCATATTCAAAGCAGTTTGCGTGCCAAAAATAGCGCAAAACTGATATGATAACAACGGTAATTGCACAGATTCTTTTTGTTGGAGTCCGGTAGTACTATTACCACATGCTCTGTACCCCACCGCCACTACCACTGCTGCACTGGAACGACTATATACTGACTGCCGCAGCAATAATAACCATATAATCCGGCCTACTAATAATGTCATCAAGGCTATCCTTTAATATTGTCAGCATTAAGTGAGGGAGGGAGAAAGAGCTTGATAGTAACAGTTATTCGTTATTTTTCTACACTTTTTGGGGCATTATAGTGCATTGGAGGATAATATCATTTCTTCCGGTGATGGTAGTGGTACCCCAACTACTGCAGTGATGTCCAAACTATTTTTTGCGTGTTTTGTTTCTTTAGTTTAACCTTATTTTACATTCAAAATGCGCCGTTTCCTCTGATGATGGTAGTGGTAGGACTGCTGTGTTTGCGCGGGCTCACACTGACTTTTTCAGTAGACAGGGTTAACATAGAAATCCTTGTACCTCTCTTTCTTTTGCTCTTTGCTCTCTATAAATTGTTACTTGTCACGTATTACCATAAATATAAAATAAAAGGGGTATGTAGTGCAAGTGCGCTTGGTCCTGTTACTCGTTTTTGATGCAACGTTTTTATACAGGGAGCATGGCACAAAGAGTACGTAGAAAGAGCGATACAATAATGCAAAATGTACAGAGATATGGAGTAAAGAAAATGTAGCACAACAACAATTTCTCTGGTACTTGTACTACTTATCTGTTGTGTGTATGTTTAACAGGGAGCCGGATCTGGAACTGTACAATTTGGAGTTGGCTGGAGAAAGTGGTGTTGGACCTGTCCCAACTCCTCAGTCCGCATCAAGCCCTGTGCCTGGACCGTTTGATGATCTGATCGAGCCAGTGAAGAAGGTTCAGTTTGAAATCGGTGAGTGAACAGGAACTAACCACGCGTATACAGTGAGAGTGTGTGTATATGATAAGGAAAGTCAAGTGTGCATGTGTGTAGTGATATTTTTGGGGTGAACTGAGATCTTTGTTAAGATTTCTGGAAAAGAGAAATACATGCACGGTAGAGATCATGGGTTGCCTAAGGAAATTCAACGTTTACTCGAGCAACATCAGGAGGTGCATGGGGGCGATGCGGATAGGAAAAAGTTATTGTTGTCTTTTTTGATTGAATTAGGCGGTTCTCCTGTGGATGGGCATTTGGAGGTTGTACAAGAACGACGAAAGCACAGGTATGTAGCGAATTTTATACGTAATCTCAGTGCGAATGTTAAATTGGTATTGTACTGCATTGCTGCAAGGATGCATACTTAAATATGCATGCAAGGTGGATTGTTTGCTTGCAGTTGTACTGCAGTATCACTAATTCTCATTTGCGCCAACTGATTTGATATTCAGGAAACACTCTCATCATCACATTAAATATGAAGATCCTCAGTGGCGGCTTCGTCAAGGATCTGAGTTGATTGAGGAGGGCATACATGGACTGCAGCGAAGCTATGACGCGTCTCCCATTGGTGAGCTGGAGTTTAGTCAGGATATGGGTGACATGGATCGGGATGAAATGGCGGCTCACAGGTTTGGGGACAACAAAGGTTTTCGACGTCACAGATTTTTCTTCAAGTCTCCTGATGAAGGTGCTCCACCAGGAGTTACTATTGTGGCGGAAAAACCTGATAAACCAGTGTATGACCATTCGCCACATGAGGTGTACGTCGAATTGGATATGCTGCATGTGCGTGGGCATTTGCGGGAATGGAAAGAAACAGCTCGTTGGATTAAGTATGAAGAGGATTTGGAGGAAGGGGCTGATCGGTGGGGAAAGCCGCACATTGCGTCTCTCAGTTTCCACTCGTTGATTAATCTCCGAAGACTAATTGAAGCTGGTTAGCAAGACTTGTTAACGAATTGCGAGGCATTGTTTAGAAATAAACAATTTATTACCTGTGTATAATTCTTCCGCCTAATTGCAGGCGTGACAATACTTGACTTGGAGGAAAGGGACTTGCCTGGAGTGGCTTACCGGGTTGTGACCGCCATGGCTGTAAATGAACTCATTAGTGACGAGGACAAGCCTCTGGTTATGAAATCTTTGTTGTCCAAACACAAGCACGTCAACGACGACGATCGCCCATGGAGGTTTCATCTGTCTCGACGTAACACGCAATCTGGGAGTCTTACCAGTTTGCATGCCATGCTCGAGGACAAAAACCGAAATAATCGGAATGTTCCCATGAACAATGTGGAAGCAGCTTTCGAGGGATTAACCCGACGAAGTAGTGCGGCATCCAGGCTTGGGGGGAATGATGGTGGCAATAATGAGTTCCAGTACTCGCCAACTCATAAAAATGGACATGTTTCATCACCGCGCTCCATTAGCTTTCGTGGCCCATTTTCCTTTGCAACAAGTGCCACCGACACTAATCTGAATCAACAGAAAGGACAGCATGTTGCTGTAAGAGAAACTATTTTTTCCTTTTGTCCACCAGTTCTTTTGATGTTACAAAAAAGTAGCTTTTTAACCGTCGCTTTGATTAATATCAGAAAATGAATGTGTCAGGGACCACTTGAGAGGAAACATTAAATGGGTCATCTTGATGTGGCAAAGTTGCAACGTACAAGTATAAACCACCACTCCGTTTCTTTCTGTTTTCTGAACAGATTAGTCTGGGAAAGTATTCTCTTTCTAATTTATCCGAAGAGGATGTCAAGTGGATTACCAATAAAGAAAACATTCTGAGGCGGATTCCATTGGGAGCTGAAGCTTCCATAGTTTTAGTGGGACAGGATGATGCACTGGAACAACCTGTTTTGGCGTTTGTTCGTTTGGCGGAAGCCGTCATCATGCCAAATACAACAGAAGTAAGTTTTCTTTTCAGAGAAATTAATTTCACTTTCTTTTTCTTAAAATAGCATACACAAAATCTCGACCAGTCAGTGTGAAGTACATGGAATATGAAAACGGGGAAATAGCTGGTTGTATATTACGGAAAACTTTTTTTGTGCTGGCTGGGGTCCAGTGCAACGAGGAAGGGATATGAAAAATTACAAAAGAGTTCTAAATTACTTTCTGTTTCCCACTTTGCAGCTACCTATTCCTGTACGGTTTATTTTTATCGTTCTTGGGCCAACGTCGATCGACTTAGATTACAAGGAAATTGGTCGCTCAATCTCAACTTTGATGTCAAACACGGTATGATTAATTTTCACATCATGGAATCACTCTAATTCTAACACACTTGTAAACGCATGAAACATGTTGGGAGACATACCAAAGATAAAATATAGATAAGTGGTACATTACAAGGGTCGTGTATCACTCCCAGTAATATGTTTGAATTGGAAAATGTTTTATTTTTATTGTTTATGTATGCCATCACAGCACTTTCACGAAATAGCTTACCAGGCAAACGATCGAAAGGACCTACTGAAGGGTATACACGATTTTCTGGACGAGAGTATCGTATTGCCCCCGGGAGAATGGGATGGAGAACTTTTCCCTTTCGAAGGTAAAAGACAATAGTAACTATAATGTAATTCGTGCTTCTCAGTCATACTTACGTCATTGTGTAAATCGTATTGATTATGGTGGTACACACAAATGTATACATATATCCATTGGGCATATCATTGGTTTTCGTATTTGCGATAGGACAATTTTCCATCGTATTAGTGTGTAAATAGAGACCAAAATGTTATGCTTATTGCAATACAAACAGAAATGTTGTAAAAACCCGATTTATGCTCTTTAGTGATTTTTTGTTTGAATTGTAGTTTAGTAGATTTTTGTAATAATCACACCTGTAGGTACTTTTGTTGCTATGACTCCGAAATACTTACATGAATTTGCAAATATTGAATTGTCACAGAAACCCACCTACATACACGCTAAAGGCTTCATTATAGCATCAACAATACAGCCTCAGCTAAGTCCGATGTAGGTATAAGTTCTGCAAACGGCTGTGTTTGCAGAAATATTTTAGTTAAATTTCCTCGTGCTCATATTTTAATAAGCTCTTTGGCTCATGATATGATGTTGAGCTAGCAT
Source organism: Callyntrura guangdongensis (assembly GCA_027744295.1). Taxonomy (NCBI): domain Eukaryota; kingdom Metazoa; phylum Arthropoda; class Collembola; order Entomobryomorpha; family Paronellidae; genus Callyntrura; species Callyntrura guangdongensis. The sequence continues at coordinate 11,584 of JAHZNB010004592.1, forward strand.
TAAGATCAATTAAATCAGGATCCAAAATCAGAGTACAAATGTGGTCGTATTCGGCAACATCGTTTTTGTAAAGCATTGTTTGTAGTTGTACGTTGTCAAGAATATATGAATATGATATATTCAATGTAATAAATAATATAAATATAACCACTGCGAGTTTTGTCAGGGTCTAAAAATATTAAAATATAGAGCGTGTTATGGAGGCTACCTTTTACCTGTGTGGAGTTACGTTATACGTTAAAAGCTGTTTTAGCATGAAAGAGGACACCATCATACCCCCAGTTCAAGTTCGCCTTTTGGCGTACACACTTTTGAGTTTTAAAAAAATTCTGGGAATTTTTCGTTGTTCTTGTGCAGAATTGCGAGAAAAGAGTCAGGCGTTAAGACGACAAAAGGAAAGAAGACGGTCTATCGCAAAGGGTCTCTTAGACCCTGGTGATGGGGACGACGGAACATCTGGTGGCGATGATGGAGATGATCCTTTGAAAAGAACGCGACGCCCTTTTGGAGGAATGGTCAACGATGTCCGTCGTCGGTATCCTAAGTATGTTTCGGATATTTTGGACGGACTTAACTTTCAAACGGTGGCATGTATAATTTTTATTTACTTTGCGGCCGTGTCTGGAGCAATCGCTTTTGGAGGCATTTTGAGTAAATAATAATTATATTCATAACAATCTAAGCCAAGTAGACAATCAATTTTAAGTGGATTTTAATACGGGTTTAATTCATCAGATGAAAAAACAGAAGAAAACATTGGAATCACAGAAACGCTCATGGCATCCGCAGGCGCTGGGGTATTGTTCTCGTTACTTTCTGGGCAGCCACTGATAATCGTGGGTACGACGGGTCCTCTTCTTTTGTTTGACACCAGTCTTTATGAAGTAAATAAGCATACAATACTACAATAAAGTGGTTCTTTCTTATTGCTATATAAAAGTCAATTAAAAAAAATATTTTCTCGGTTCGTCCAAATATTTAGATTTGCAAAAGCCAACAGATAGACTTTTTAGGATTTCGTTTTTGGGTTGGTATCTGGGTCGCCGTGATTGGTACTATAGCTGTTGCAGCAGAAGGAAGTTTCTTGGCACGGTATTTTACTCGATTTGTCCAGGAAATATACTCAGCGCTGATTTCCCTTTTATTCGTATACGAATCCCTGCAGAAACTAGTGAAAGTATGACCATTGAAATTGAACTTTAATATAAAAAAAATATTGCAAATAATGAAGCCTTGTAAAACTTGACCTCGGTTTTGAATTCACGAAATAGGTGTACGAAGTTCATCCCCTTCAAATGACTTACGGAACGTGCGATAATGCCACTAATACCACTGGGTAAGTCGTTATTTTTTCTGCGAATCGTACACACTTCTGTCGATTTCAGTGAAAATATTTTAACAATTATTGCCATCGTAATTTTAGGAACAAGACCTCGGACCCTGAGGAGCTGCCAAATACAGCACTGCTCACTACTATTCTTTGTCTTGGAACATTCATCATAGCGTACATGTGCAGAGAAATTCGCGACAGCGACTACTTTACTTTAGGAGTAAGCTATTTATTAAGTACAATTTTGACTTCTGGGCGGCAACATTTTTACATTTTAAAAGTTGTAATATTTTTATCAGGTGCGAAAGTTTCTCGGCAATTTCGCAGTACCTATTGCCATCGCTATTGTGGTAGGCTTGGACGTTCTATTAGTGAATCACGCAAAAACTGACAAACTCAAGGTTCCTGACGGCTTGGTCAACACCAAACCTAGGGAGTCTTGGATCGTTGATGCAAGCCAAGTTCCCGTTGGAATGATTATGCTGGCCATTATTCCCGCCTTCCTAGTTTTTATTTTTGTGTTTATGGAAACGAGCATTTGTGCCCGACTGGTTTCAAAGAAAGATAACAAACTCAAGAAAGGTGGAGGTTTCCACCTGGATATTTTTCTTGTTAGTATTATTAACGCACTCTGCAGTGCCATTGGCGGTTGCTGGGTATGCGCCGCCACGGTGAGAGCGGTCGCTCACACCACCTCCCTGGTCGTCTTCTCAACCAACAATCCTCCAGGAGAGAAACCGGTTGTCTTGGGAGTCCAAGAGCAGCGGGTGTCCAACTTTATGGTGGCTGTACTCCTGGGTCTATCCGTGTTAATGTCCGACGTTCTTAAGCACTAGCTGTTCCAATTGTACTAATTCTACTGGTACCATTTAGAACTTTGGGCATGACAAAAATGTTCAAACCGCATGAGCTAGCAGCTGTACGTCACATTGCCTATTTTTAAATATTATAGTAACATTCCCGTTTCACAGCTTTAATTCAACTTTCGCTTTATTGACAGCTGGATTCTGATGGATCGGGTGCCCCTGCTACAAAAAAGACTTTGGATCTGAAGGAAGCTGCGGCCGCCATTACCGTCGTTGAAGATGACAACATGAACAAATTGTCTCATCAGAATGGAAATGGCAATATTAAAAACGGCATACCTGAACAGAAAGAACTGAGAAGTATCTGGTAACCTGTTGGAACTATAAAAATAGTAGACGCAAATGTTAAATAATAGTACATAAATAGTATTTGGATACAACGTTGTTTGTTGTTCTTGAACCTGTTTCAACGTTTTTTAATGACCTTGATCTGAATGAAGGTATTACTGCAACAAAGAATTTACGCACGCTATACTATAATATTCTTTTGATAATATACAATCATATATTATTTTCGGTTAAAAGATGAATGACCAAAATGCAACCCGTACCGGTGATTTGTTACAATGTACTTACTATAATGAGTTGTGTTATTATTGAAGAATTTGCCATTCTTGTTATATGGGAATTCAAAACAACTGTCTACCTACATCTGTAATGTATTTACTGAAAAATATTTTGGGGGGGCATTTGACTCAATCTCCATATAATATACTGTTGTACCTACTTATTCTTCCAATTTAGTGTAAGTTAGTACATCACCACCACCCAATTCCAAATAAATGTTGGAAACCAATTTATGTATTAGTACCTACACCGTTTGTGGAAAAGCGTATAGTAACCACATACTGTACTACTGTAATATTGCGACCTTTTGGAGTGGAAACAAAAATGTTACAATGTATTACTATGTAAAAAAAATAAGATAACTCCCTGTGGAATGTGTATACATTATTTCTGTGAATGAAGACTAATGACTAAGGAAAAGTTTTGAATCATTAAAGAGTTTATTGTTATTATACAAATATATTAATGGGTTGTGCTGACGCAGATTTAATTTTGTAAATAATACGCTGCATATTGAGGTGACTGGCAGTGGCAATGGAAATTTGTACACAGACAAATGTAATGGAGGATTGAATGAAATGAACAACATAATTGACAACAAACTCAACAGGGAAATCAGAAAGTCGTGCATAGTAAATTCAGCAGCGTAATCATTATGAAAAGTGGAGCGTCAGAGACCGCTAGACATTCCCGAAGATCGTCATTGTCAATTTGTCATCAATTTTTGGTACCATTTTCGGCATTGAATTTATATTATCATTGGCAGTTAACCACGTTTGCAAATCCTTCCACACCAATATAAGTCGCCACTGGAGTTGACAGTTGGCCAAAGTTCTCTATATTTTATTCCAGCATATCTTACTGGTTTGATTCGCATACTTTTAAGAGTACGTGTTCAAAGGGCAAAACAGGGACGATTTGAAGCAAGTCTGTTGTGTTCCATAAGTAGCTTGTTGATGTAATCTTACCAGTTTGTTGGATAATAGATAATAGATAGGCAACTTGAATTCCTCCAGATTCTTGCATTTGTCTTAACAATTCCGCTATATGTAATATGCCAAAGTCGCAGAGGGTATATCAATATCAATAGTGTGCAAACAAAATTATTTTAAAATAGCACAAGGTATCATGACATATTTACTCCATCAATGTTCCAAGGATTTTCACTGTTAATGGAAAATTAAACTCTAAACTCGCCTTGTACTTCCTAAGGGGGCTATGATCAATGTGATCAATGTCATGTCGTGCGACTAATGTATTAAATGTCTTTGGATTGTGCTACACACCTACCTTGGCACTCCTTCCACTGTTCAAGTAACGATCGGGCCCCCGAGTTAGACAACTGTCCTTGGTCCTTTAGCGAAAAATACGCCTGTATTTGCCAAACTACAAATAATCCCCATGGAAATTCCAAAACCTTGCTTCCAGCAGTAGTGCCTTGTGCTGATTTGATTTTGATGAAGACACATTTTACTAGAGAAACGAAGCAAAACTTTTTGGAAACCAAAAGATATGTCATACCTATTCCATATTACAAAGAGCGTATTAAAATAATAATGTTTCTCTAGTAAAGTGTCATCATGTAAAATTAAACGATCTTGGAGTAGTTTTAAGTTTTTAATGATTTTCGACTTTCTCAATGGTGCTCATCATATGCTTACATTCCTATACTCGCATTGTTGTAATTCTGCGCTCTTTATTGTCTATTCAAAACCGTTATTCACTCGGCATTCTCACAAACTATAGATTTCATAAATAGTGTAACTCCTACAAAATGGTTCTTCCACAACCCTGGTGTACTAAGGATCCTCGTCCTTGCATCAAAGTCGTCGGTTTAACTGAGATTGTAAGTCTTAAAATTGTACTTTTTCTTTTTTACTTTTTCCCAAGCCTATAGTTATTCCATCCGGAATCCTCAATTCTAATCATCAAATGATGCTATGCGCGACGTTTCAGTTCATCGCAGTGATCAGTGCGATAATGCTCGTAACTCTGCCTTTTATTATGATGGATCTTGAGCATGAGATTGATTACATTAAAAAGCATCATCATGGAATGAAATTGCTTTCGACAAGTGCAATTACTCCAGGTCAAGTATTTTACACGTTGAACGTCACCACCGTTTCTAGATACGATTGTAATGAGTTAGTTGCTGGCACGCGGAATTTTCTGGACGAATATTTGGTACATTTATTCAATATTTAATACTTCTTGTCTTGTATTAATATGAGGTGTAATAAACGTTTCTTCCCAATTTCATTCAATTGTTACTTTTCTATTTCAAAACAGAAGGGCAAGATTTACTATACGATTGTCATTAACCAAACGGAAGTTTTAGTTGAGGAAGCGGGAGAAAATATGTCACGCCGGATTTTTTGCGAAATACACGTACGGACTAAGAGAAATCCGACAAAGAAGGTCGTCCAAGTGAGGAACGTCTTCTATTCAATATTAAATATTGTAGCTGAATGCATCTCCCAGTACACGGGCGAAGAAAAGTCTGAAGTGGAAGACAAGGTTGTAACACAAATAGATAGCGTGTTGGTTGAGTTGCTGTAATTTTTTAAAATCAGTTTTATTTGCTTCATTTTCTCAGATGACAGTGATTGTCCCTTCCAGTGATCAAATTGCGGAACAGCTAATATATTCGAGACCTATTGGTACAGATCCAGAAAGAATGTTTTGTATAGAAGAGCAAGTACGAGTATTGGATAAACAAGAAGCCTTGGACGTGGAGAGGTTAATGTACCATTTGTTAGCCACTTCCACGCTTTTTTCAATGGTTACCGGATTTTTACTGACCACCGCGGGTTATATAGTCAGCCGAATTTTGCTTCTGCTCGCCTTTTTCATGGCATGTCTTAGTATTGGCTTCATGGCAGGAGGCATAGTTTTGATCAACGACCCGAATCTCTGTCTTTTCCAATACGGAGGAATTAGTGTAGAATCAGTTGACACGCCGACATACATGCAAACCATCATAACGTATATCTGTTCCATATATATTGCCGCTGTTAAATTTTACTGCTTATGGTTTATACTATCGTACGGGGAAATTGTCCCAAAACTGAAGGAGATTTCGGAATTTAAGTCTCCTCCAGCTCATTCGGATTATGTGGCCGAAGTGGCACGAGAAGTGGATGAAAAGAATCATGAACACGGAGGAACCTGGTCAGTCCCATATGAGCACATCACCGATGAAGGGGATCTTTCAGAAAGTGATAAAATTAACATGAACCAAAAGTCCTATACGAAAGACTTTGCCGCAGTATTTAAATCAACGTCTCACCGGTTAGCAGGAGAGTATGTGGAAGAAAACAAAGCAGGAAAATCAACTGTGTCTAATATTCCTCCCCGTGAAAATGATGATCATGCTGATAATGGAAGCAAGTTAAGACTGAGAGACATTTCCAAAGAAAGGGGCCCTCACAGCAAGGGTGCAATTTTGAA
>JAHZNB010004593.1:0-13842 GCA_027744295.1 Callyntrura guangdongensis
GAGGGGGAGGTCTTGTGTCGTTTCCATTTTTCATTCACATAGCTTTTTTTCTGAATATCCTTAGCACGTACCTAAAAGCAGACCTCAGTTGATACCGAAACATGTATTTTTGAATTTTCAAAGAAAGCACTTTTAAGCAGGCTGATTCTAGGGCGGCACTCTTCAAAATCGCTTCCCATTTTTAAAAATTTGAATCATCGTTTATTTACATTTTACAACCGACGGAAGCGATTTTTCTCCTGTTTACTTTCCATTCAAAATCCATTATTCATACCCACCGATTTTTATTTATTAATCATCTTGTCAAAACAAACGGTTCGATCAGAAGCCGCTAAGTACATTTTTTATTCAGTATTAGTTCCGCTCGTTGCTTTCTCCCGTTTCTCCATTTCTCACTTGAGTCATCTCCATCTTCTTTCTATAGAGTACACTACATCTGAAATCAACTGGAAACGTACGCAACTGAGCCGTTGTTCTAAATTCGTAATCGAATCACTCGCTCGTTTCTTCCTTCCCAGCTCAAACAATCAGAGAGAGAGAGAGAGAGAGAGATGGAGAGTGCACAATAGAAAAAAATGCTACATATGCGGACAGATGTACTCAAAGTGATATTAACCAGCATCAAAGTAATGGAAAAAATATCAAATCCTTTCATAGTAATAGTATTTTATGGAAATTAGTATATGCCGCTCCATCATTCACAGATTCACTCTTTGTATCGTGTATCGTATCATGTACGATCGTATACTGTATTTAGCCACAGCATACTCTATCCAACCCTTACTAGCTTTTATATTTTTTTTTGCTTTTTACTGGTTGAACTCTATGAAAAAAATAAAGTAACCAGAAAAAATCCATACCAATCATGAGCCCACGCTGAAATAAAGTATTGTGGTTTTGCTGAAAGCCGTACGTAAAATGTATGCTTCACTTGGCACCACAAAATAAATCTGCAAAAACGACGATATTTTATTTTAGGATTTTTGTCGAGAGTTTCAAACTGTTGAAACCGTGTTGCGTGTTTTTCTATAGTATAATAGCATCTCTCTCTGGAAACAATTGCAATTGATACACCTACGCATGTAGGTACATGATTCTACTGGGTACTTTTATACATGCTGCGCGATATCAGATACCCGATCTGGTGAAAAGAATAGGTGTTTACGGGGTTACATGAAACAAGCCGTTTCTCTCTCGTTCTTCACCTGCTGCCAGGTGAAATTGCTGGCATATGAGGGATGAGGGAAGTTATAAATAGATAAATACTTGGTAGCGATTTGAGGTCGTAGGAAAAAACACAAACACAACGACAAATGTATGGGTGAAATGAAGAACGATTGGGGAAACCTAAAGCGCTTGAGAATGAGAATTAATCTGGCAATTGTGGTATCAGTTTAGTGTAGTTTATTTGAATTTTCAACCACTTCATTCCAGCTTTCTCTTTTTTAGAGGAAAAACATCAAACGATGAGAACAGTCTAAGTCTATTTACCTATTAAGCCGACGAATTTCGTATCTTTCAATTTCGTCATCATCGTCATCCTACGTGTAGCAGGGGAAGTATAGAGGGAAAATGTAGAAAGGGAAGGACTGCAATGCTATGATAGAATTATCTATTGTGGTGATGGGTTATGGTACCAGGAATCAGACCATCCTTCAGCGGTCGTTGAGCGCGACCGGAAAAAAGCAATTATTGGAAAACCTACTTAAATAATAATACCGTTCCCTTTGAAAGATGAATCCGCGTGTATACGCTGAGATGAATCACAAGTTCCATCCGAAGTACGCCTCTGCTTGTTCGAGTTAAGTACACACAACAACCAAAGATTTCGTTTTTCGTCGTCGTGGTCATAGGAAGGAGATAAAATCGAATCACAAGTGGAAAGTTGATACGAGAGGATGGTACCATAGGGAGAGGAAGAGTAAGGTAAAAGGAGAATGGATGTGAAGTGAGACGAGTAATGATTTTCAGCAAATTTGATGGAACGTCATTTAGGCAACAGATTATCGTCATCTATAGAGGAGCTCGTGCTGGCCCGAGAATAGATCAAGTGAAAGTTTCTCCTGAAAAAATACTGACATAAACGCAACGATGGCCAGGAGAAAGTACTAGCAGTAATAGATAGTCCATTATTCTTGAAATGGTTGCACATTAATTGTGACGTACTATACGATGCTCAATTTCGTTAGATGTAATATAAAAAGTAATACTCGACCGCGTAAGACGTCCAGTGAGTAGGAAAAAATGAAGACAGCAAAAACCTGCGAAAGCTTGACAATTATTACGAACCTGCATAGTTTCAGCTAGTCTTGACTTTGGTTGTATCGTGGTCTGTTCGTGGCCGCTCTCCTGGCCTCGCCCTTTGACCGATTTCGACCAAACTTGGCAGAAAGGATCCTTAGGGTCTTTAGTTATGCAAGTTAAAGTTTGGACGCGATCGGTTACATCCCTTGGGGGCAGTGGGGCTCCAAAGTTTTTCCACATAATATCCTTATATGCAATACCCTAATTATTGGGGTTTGATTGTGGGGCCCACCTTATTATTACTATTATTTTGTCCTTAATGCGGATTGGACAGAGTTGATATAACATATAATATCAGCACTGCCAAAATATATTGTGTCACATAATGTATTTCACATTTCACATTTCACAATGCCTGTCAGTTGCAGCCATGAATTGAGAAATGAGTGTTTTTTAACCGCACTTCAGAAGAAGAATATGGTGAAACACTTCGTCTCGATTAATGAACTTTCGCAATTGACATAGCAAAGCACTTCCATTCCAGACAAGAAGAATTATGTATAGCTACCTTTATTAGTTTTAGTTTATTTCACTTTTTGTTTGTTGGAATTAAAATATAAGAATTTAAATTGAAAAAGCTAAGATATGAGTACATGGGCAAGCAACAAAAGGCGTAATTTCTAACAATGTATACACATCAAGATTTAAGTTATATTTGTATGTGTATTTGGTAATTAGCTGTTGAAGTAGTGCGTAGAACTGCGTTTACCGAAACCTAAGCACATTCCGGGGTTTATAATTCCCCTCTCTATATTCTTTTCTCCTCTAATTTTGTTTGCGACATTGTGTTATAGCAATTCCATATGAGATTAGACGTATTTTATAAGAGTTAGTAAGCCTGCTTTGTGGTGTGTTAAAAGGATCAAGATTTATCGGTGGGACTGTGGAGCAAATATGGAATCAGTTACCGACGATACTGGCGAAAACTTTTCAACTTTTGAAAATGAACTGTCTTGCTATTTGTTTATTCACAGACGTATTAACTAATATACACCGCCTAGTTATTATTTACAATTAAATATGTAATTTTAACGAATTGACTGTAATTGAAATTATTTATTTATTATTATTTGATAATGTAGTTACCATTTGTTACTGTAAGAGACCTGTTTGTTAGCAGGCAATTTTCTCAGTTGTAAGGCAAATTAAATACGACGCGACCAATAAAAGATGGAGTAACAATATTTGTTTTAAATGTAGTTAGCATGTTACATTGTAATTACGACAAGGTAGCACCCGGTACCCAAGCGCCAACCGCTGGGACATTTACCTGAACAGCGTTATCCTCGCGATATTTTTAAACGTCGCGCGTCGTCAATTTTTCTTCTTCACTATACCAACAGCGTGGCTATAGGAACAGGAGGGACATGGTGAGATAGTCGTATAAGCCTATTGGATATAAGGTTGGCTAGTGGTCAGTCGTTCTATTCAACAAGTTTTTCATTTATGTAAACTATGTAGATGAAATATCAACTAACTTCATATAACTTACAGCTAATTTAATTAATAACTTCATACTTTAGAATATACCTTGGGAATGAGACTTACCTCATTGTGGGGCTAATTTGTATCATGTTCATCCTCTGATTATATTTACACATCAGCAGAACCATTGAAAATTTCTACAAATTGATATGAATGAATGAATGAAGGAATGTATTTTATTTAAGTGTTAAATTGTTCAACGTGTGTATATACAATAGATTTGTTTCATCTCTCTATCCCTTCAGTCATTCATTATCCAGAAGTTTAAACCAACACCACGGAAGTGAGACTAATTAGCAACCGTTGATTGCAGTACATGCTGTAGGTGGTAAAACTCCGTGACCCTGTTATAATGTAGGGAGAAGGTTTTTTCCCTGTTCTTCTGTAAATAAGAATATTTTAAAGAACTTATTATACTAGCACTAACACTAACATTGCCAATTGTTTGCATGGAATTAATTACATCTTGCGTTACAAAATAATACCTCAAACAGTCTGTACTGACGGTGACACTGATGCGAGAAAAGAAAAGAAGAATAAGAAAAAAAAAATTTCAGGTGGTAATTAGTTTTTACCGCTTTGGTGTCTATGAGCAAATTATTCATCACAGGGACTTAAAATAGTTGAAGAAGTACGAATTAGCAGTGGAACTTCATAAAAAGGCAAACCGTGAAAGAGAGCCCACGCGAAAGTCTCCCTTTTAAGTTTTAGGAGAGAAGGTGATACTAACTACTAACTCGTTAGAAGTGGTTGTGTGTAAACTCAAAATAAGACTGGCTCCTGTTATATGCATATTAAATGATTGTTTCCTAAGTGCTTTGGAAGTCGAATTGATGAAACTACCGAAAAGCAGAAATGAGAAACGTTTCGAGTGGAGGCAGAAAACTTAAGTAAATAGATTTGATTGACTCTCTCTCACTTTCTGTTCAATACACCGCCACTGTGTTTATTTTTTACTGGGAATTCCGCATCATTCACTTTCATTTGAGTGTATTTTATTGTGAATTGCTGAATTATGTATTCTGACGAATTAACTGGAAGAGTCAGTGTGACTGGAATGAGGTAAGAAGACAAACACTTGTTTGAAACATGAATGCTGATTAGATTCCGAAAAGTTGAAATCTATGGGCCTTGTGGGTACGGGGTAGAAGAAAATCCACTCTAACATAACTATATTAACACATGTCAGTGTATAATTAGATTGAGTGAGTTAGAGCTTTTACATGGAATTTGAGTTTGCTTTGTGGTTGGTTAGTTATACAAGAACACAAAGTGGCTACCTGACTCAAAGATACGGATATGCTTACATGATACCCGACACATTTCCAAGCGTTTATATCATATTGCCACACCACTTGCAAATTTTGCTCTGGTTAGCAGCTTACCAGCTTGAGAGCACGTAAGCAGATAGGAAAACTCCAAAATTTAATCCAATATGTCGATTTTGCCAGTCACTTTGTAACTTTGTATTGTCTGTATGTATTCCGGAAGTAAAGTAATACATAAGCAACCTAAAATAACCAAATCAACAGAGATGTATGTTACATGAAAAATAGTTATGAGAGGCGTCTTTTCATGCTATTGAATTAGTTTTTATATGTATATTATGTAACCACATGATTATGTAGCCACCATTTGTGTGTAGATTATGTAGCCTTACTTACAATTAGTCCCACTGCTAAAATTCAGATTCATTGCAAATTCAACACCTACTTTGTTCATTTTAATGCAGACACTTATACACGTAACTTGTTACAATGTCGTATTATATGTAGGTATAATAATCAATAATAAGATAATATCATATTAGCTGAAACCATCTAAGTTGTCATCAGTTATCAGATTCATCACGTGTGTTCACTGAACCCACTGTAAAACTCGTCCTTTTTACGAAATATTTTTCTACACGGAACTTGTTTTAGGTGCATATAACCATACTAGTTACATAACTGATCGGAATGAAATAGTTAGGTAGACAAGAGTGGGAAATTGAGTAGATGGATGAAAGAAAACCAGTAAAGAAAGCAACTTGAGTGGGTAGGAGTACACACAAAGTACCTAAAAGTATATAACAGTAATAAAAAACAATATTTTTGTAAGATTCGGCGTATACAGAAATAATACTATGCTCATTCAAATTCTCTGAAGCAAGCTTTCGAGTTATGAGTCATAACTAGAAAGCTTATAACTTATGAGTCATAAGTTATGACATATAAATTAGAAATCGTTGTGTTGTTATAGGTAATTGAAATAAATGATATTTGACTTGCATTTACGACTGCATAGTACCAAAACAGTAATTTTATTTGTATCCAAAAATTTCTATACGAAATACAGTTTTACATTACAGTTTCTCAATAAACTAATTCAATTTCCCCAAAAATTTACACATTGCTTCTTGGGATTTTGTTGGTAAATTTATGTGTGCACAGTACAGTAACAAGTAACAAGATAATCATACACACAACTGAAATGATACAACCTTTGAAGTACATACAGTTTTTCTACGTCAACCAAATTACATTCCAAACCAATGACATATAACAGCAATCATAATTGATGTATTAAATCTTTTTTCCCGTCCGGTGAATCCTGTCAGAGGGAAACTGAGCAGGTAAAATTAATCTAAGTTGGCCATGGAATAATGTCTTGCCCATTTTTTTTTTAGATTACATCATATAAATCTGACAATAATACTGTGTTATTTCGACCTGGTCTTACCTCACGGGCACCTAATCAAGCATGAACATTAGACAGAGTCCCCTTTTTTAGGTAAACATGTATTCTGTCCAGGTAATAATACATTTATATCAAAATGTCACATAAATAATCACGTGCCTCTGTCTAAAAATAACTGTTGGATGAATGACTGAAAATGATATTACGGTGATAATATCGTTTTAGTGTTGATCCTTGATACTTAGCTTGCTGGAAAGCAGGGTATTTTTTATTGAATTGGAGGTACTCCACACATACAAGAATTGTGTAACCTTTCGTGTTTTCACTTAAATGTGATATCACTTGTTTCCCCGTTTATATTAAATTTTGTGATATAAGCACCAATACACGCGTTTCTGTCTCCAGCATCAAACAACAGCATAAAAAGAAGACAACTCGTTTTAGTGAAGGATAGGATTGTGAAAGATTTTTTTGTTTCTACATACTGCTCACTGGAGCTTTTCCTGATGCTTACGCTATTGCTGCTGGTGGTATGGTGTAATTTTTGATAAAAAATAAAGTGGAAAGTAAGGAGAAAGTTGTAAATCAAAAAGATCATTATTTAGTAATGTGTATGTGCAAACAAAACTAATCAAAGAGTTTTCACATTTCCGTTACGTATTCATCATCTTCATTATCACCGTTTGTCATCGTTTAATTCAACCTTACTTCACTAGTGTTATCACTGTTTGCTGTCATTGTCAACATGGTTTTGTTCTCACTTTTCTCATTACCGTGGATATTGAGGGTGCGGGCATTAACAAACAACATGAAAAGGAGTAATAATAATAATATTAATAATAATAATAATAATATTCTTTGTCTGTTTTGTTGAATGTCTTTTTCAGATGTATGAAAACTCATTATCGTCAATGAAGCACAATTAACAAGGCTGTTATACTTTATTTACTTTGTAAATACACACGTTAAACCGGTAATGATAAACACAAAGCACAATGAAAAAGATGTAAGTTAACGGTAGGCTGAAATGAGACATGTTCGTAGTAGATGAAAATGAAAAACATATAAGTTAATTGGACAGTAATTGTTTGTTGGAGCGTTATGGTGGGCTATTATTATAAGGACAGTGCGCAAAATGTGTCTCTGTTGGACAAATATTGTATTAAAAGGGATAGAGACACCAACGCAACTTTAAAACGGTTGATGGTTACTGGTAATTGAAGAGAAGTTCAACGACTGGAAACGGCTGAGAGGTTGCTTGATGTAAACACGAGTGGTATAAAAATTCTAGGAAAAATAAAATGTTCGCAACGGGGATACTTTAGTTGACGAGAGGAAAATAAAATAAGGAGACACGAATTGGCGAAAATTGTTAACTACTGAAGGAGCATTCAGTAGTTAATGACTTTATCTTCCAAGTCTGTCGGTTAGTCTGTAAGCACGATAACTTTTGAACGAAAGCGAATTTTAAAGTTGTGTTTTCGCCAATCGATAGAGTTGGTCAATAGCTAATTGAAGATGGGTGTTTGGGGTTATCTCCCTGGGGGTCACTTAAAATTTCAAAATATGACTCGTGGCTGAAAATTGTATACAGCTACAATAGATAGTTATGGCGTTTTGCGAAGTTTGACCCAAAATGGTTGATTCCCAGGGGGCGCCAAAGTTTAAAATTGTTTCGTCCATAACCCCCGAAACGGTAAATTCGTTTAAGATGGGGCTTTCTCTAATCGATCAACAGTTGCAATGCTATAAGTTACAGCCTATAACATATGTCAGCATGACATCTCAGTGACCCCGTTTTATTTTTAGACTTTTAAAAAACAAATATGGTTCAAATTTGGTACACAGGTATAAGTACTTGTATAAGTATACCAAGTTTGAGCCAGATTGGTCAATAACTGTGGTTTTAAAGGGGGTCAAAGGTCAATTTATCATCACCATAGTTGTTTATGGCAAATCTCACAATCTAATCATCACGTATTCGAATCTTTCAAGTTGCACATTTGACATTTGGGTTTACACCCTTCTCGTTATAATTCAATTTGGCAGCCTAGCATGAAAATCTTTTTTACTGATATGTGACGTACTCTCGCATGTGGTTGTTTCTCTTCAAACCAGATACAGATCCATTATGAAACTTGGACTTATAAGATTTTGGTCTTTAACTCATAACTTGGTTTACGGTAATGTGAAAGGTCCTCCTGTTCCTAAGTTGCTACATAATCAGTAATTGTATCACATCTTATGCTGTAAATTTAATCGGAGAACTTAATCACAGTAATATACAAATTGTGTTTCTGAGCATAAAATTTTGTGTTGTATAAGTCAGTATAAGTCAGACATATCTGCAATTTTCTCATAATGAAATTGCATACATTCTTCGTTTAGGTTTAGACATTATAAATGTACCCTGCACGTACACAATTGTACTTGTACATAACAGCACGTTTTGAGTTTATTAGTCTCTTTGTGTAATAGTTTACTTGGAGGCAAAGCCTATGATGGCGTTATATAGAATACTGAAATTCACTTACTTGGATTGAATTGAACCTTTCCCCTGGAGTTGAGCATGGATCAAAGTTCAAATATTATTTATTTCATACCTACCACGCATGAAACTCGGATTAGAAACGACTGGTGTTGATATCTGTAAGTTTTTAATTCTAAGATATTGTGACTACCCCATGGTTCTCGGTGGCGGGAGGTACATGCACTTTAATTTTTACAAATCAAACAGGGAATCTAATTCTTTTTTCCGTACGAGCATCCAAATTAGTTTTTCCCACAGCATTTATTCGGGATAAAACAGTGGCGGGAGGTACATGCACTTTAATTTTTACAAATCAAACAGGGAATCTAATTCTTTTTTCCGTACGAGCATCCAAATTAGTTTTTCCCACAGCATTTATTCGGGATAAAAAAATATCAAACCATTTTTTTGGGTTAAATCATAATCAACTATGGGATGCATTAACTGGGTTGAGTTCTGTTTTCAAGCATATATTTCACTGACTGACACAATGAGGGAGTACCTTGGAATGATAATGTCCTTGGAAAATTCACAAGCTTTTGTACATTTTGTACAAGTTTCTATGTTTACGTTATGTCAAACTCAATTAAGAGTAATAGGAAACTGTTATTCAAAACATTAAAGGGTGTATAAGCATAAGGATGAAACGACAATACGGATCAATTACACGAATGGTATAGGTACAAAGCTGCCTCCATAACATATGGGTTGTCACGTCACTTGATTTTACAAAATGATAAAAGACTATATTTGGCACATAAATCCTTGTTCTCGTTCTTACTGTCATCATATAACCAATGCAAATCAAGTCAACAAGTGAAGTGGAAGAGCTTTTTGGTAAGAAACCTTGTTTCGTAATTAATAGTCCCTCTCTTCCTTTCCAACAACCTCAATCTTGTTTTTATTCTTTTATTTCTTTTCTTCTTAATCTGCATGTCTCCATACCACCTCTCTTCCTTTCCTCTACTCCGCTCGTCACATCCTATATAGTTTTCATTTGTTCAAAATCATCCAATGTTTGCTTCTAAGCGAACATCTCGTGTTGAAATGTGGACTTTCTTCAGTCATTCCAAGAAAACTTTTCCATTTAAAGAATACAATTGCTCATACTCACACTACATGAATCCTTCTATTCATTTTCAGCACCTGGGTATCTTTCTCGTTTTGCTTTCTTCCTCTCATTCATTATTAAGTGACGACGTCACTTGTTAATTTCACGTTGTCTGCATGTCCGTCTGTCCAAACAATAACTTGGAAACGGTTTACTTCGAATTGTTTTCAACCAGTCGGTTCCTCATCCCTTAAGCTAGTAGTGATTTTGGAGTTTTCAGATGACGCCATGTTGCGCTCACAGGTCTTCAAAGGTTACACAGCGTAACTCAGTTACGGTTACGAATTTTGAAGTTCTGTTTTCGCTAATCGATTACACATTCCCTGTGGAGTTGAGAGGTTTGGACTTTTGAGTAACGGAGGGTTGACTACAAACCAAGTGATGACTTCGTCACTTTGCTATTATTAATTTTTAGGTTTATTTATTAAGGGTTCTTACACCCATCTAGTTATGTCAGCATTTTGGCTTGCTCGTCTCCGGAACGGGTGCAAGTCTAGCATGTGCATGTCATGCAAACATAATTCTGGATTTCTCAGAAAATCTTTTCTTATGAACTCGGGACATTGGGTAAACATTAAGGGAAACTGGCGAGTGTTGGGCGTGCTTATGACTTTTAAATCATTTACGGAAAAGTCGAAATCATTTTTGCTCAAGTGGATGATATTTGTGTATCATCTTTGAAACTTCTTACGATGATGTGCTCACTAAAGATCCTTCCAGATACCAGGCATACAACATAATCCACTGACATTTGAATGTATTCTTATGTAATACTTTTAGACATAGGCAGTGTTCTTTCCACATATATCTATGCACATAATCATCAATACCAGAGGAGCTTTACAAACAATATGGTACATACAATTTATTAACTTTTGCATGCGAAGCATTTGAACAAAAGTTATTGGTTTTATCATCCTGTCTGTGTGTATGTATGCAAACACTACTCCTCCTACAATACTCAACCAATTGACTCCAAACTTAACACACAGACATTATAGGTCAACACTTTCCTCCGCGACCAATTTTCAGTCATAATCGTACCACGGAACCGTTAGAAAACGTTACAACTTGATTTTTTTTAAAATAGCAACATAGGGTATGCAATAATGCAATATGCAATATATCACTCAACTCGTATCAGCATAAAAAACAATTTGTGACACATTTTGACACAAATTTCGCAACGGTAACCGTTAGAAACCGTTATATCTGCAAAAATTTTATATGACACGCAATATATCATTTGAGTCGTCTAACTAACGCAAAACTCATCGCGTACAAAAGTTTTCTATACTGTGTACGGCAGTCTTGCTAGCACTGTTCGCCCATTTCTTCTAAGTAATGGATGGATGTATAGGATTGTGAAAGAAATTCATCAGCTCACTGATTACATCATAATGCAAATGAAAATTATTACCCAATTGTCAAAATAACAGACAATTGTGAGACGGAACACGTTGAGTTGAACAATAGAATAAGTTGTTGTCAGGAACTTGGAATCCGGGCGCAATGAAATATGCATAGCATAACTGCTCTATCATCATCATCATTCATCTGTACAGACAGATGTGTTGTGTTGGTATGTTTTATAATTATTAGTGTTCATTAGGAATCTTAAAGGACCCTTACAGCTTTTACTGGTGGATTTCTGTTTGATTACAATAAAACTTATCAAGAAAGACGTAGAGACATTGTAGCAGTAGAGACGTAGCTGTAAACCTTTGTGCTGATACAAGCTGAGAAATTGAATTGGCTAAATATGGCCTTAGATGTTTTGGGAAATTTTGGCATAATTCATATGTACTCATATTTCATAGGTTTGACTAATTTATTTACATATTTTAACGAATTTTCTACATTTGATGAAAGATTTACCTAGATTACGCCCCACTAGTGTAGTGAAGCTAGTACACTAGAAATAGAAACGCACAGAAATGGCAGATTCAGCCGAAGAGAATGCAGAGTGACTATCAAACTGAACCATTTCTGCTGTTCGTTCATCGTTTTGTTGTCTTGAGTAGTCCTGATTGATAACGTGTCTATATATTTTAACAGTATATATGATACTTGAAGATCCTCCTATGCATTGCTGTGCGCATTTTTGAGCTGTTTTTACTGCCGTAGTCTCTCTAGGCTCTATTTCAAATTATTTGCTATGCGTATTTTAAACTTTTTAACGAATGATATATGTTTCCAATGATGGAACATTGTTTCGTTCAATATTATACTATACAAGCTGAGCAAAGGAACTCAATTAAAGAAGTTAACGCTAGAATTGGTTTCGCACTTCTCCCCAAGCAGATGGAACAAGACTACTGCTGCGACGTCATACTCACGCAACAACAGCATAGCAAAAAATGCATTAACAAAATCACTTCAGCGTTTTTAACAAACTTTTGTGC
The DNA here is from genome assembly GCA_027744295.1 of Callyntrura guangdongensis. Lineage (NCBI taxonomy): Eukaryota > Metazoa > Arthropoda > Collembola > Entomobryomorpha > Paronellidae > Callyntrura > Callyntrura guangdongensis. The sequence continues at coordinate 12,515 of JAHZNB010004593.1, forward strand.
TTTTAATTTAAACAACTCTTTTACGGTAAATGCCCACCCGACTACTAATTAAATTTCGGTGAATTAAACGTAGTCAACGGTTTTTTGATACAATGGACAACATTAAAGTTATTTAAAAAAGAAGCGATGCATGTTCATTATAAATGCACATATTCCTCAATTTTGCGGTTCAATAACTTTTGACCTAGCTAGACTTATCAATTGTATCGAAAAATTCGTGACTTCGTTGAATTCACCGAAATTTAATTAGTAGTGGTGTGGACATTTCAGATATTTAACTTAGTTATAATACCAGTAAATATTTCAAAAAATCAATTTTGTTAACACACTACTCATCACCATGCTAAGCTTATGACGTTGTTGCTGCTCATGGTGTGCTAATAACGTGTTGTTGTTTGTGCTGACGGGACTGCACGGTTTCTGCTATATTTGAGGGTAGAGAGTAGAGAAAGGCAAGGCAATAGATTATCCTCCACCGTTTTGAGTGTTTGGTGCAGTCCAATACAGGTTTCTCCTATATTCCATTCACAGAATTTATAGTTCTTTTAAATATTTTAACTGCTATGTTTAAAATGCGTCCTAAATTTAATATTGAAACTGCTTTACCAAGATGGTTAAAGCAGATCAATGTAAAAGGAAAGGAAAAACTTTCAGGTGGATAAAAAAGCGTATTTTGTAAGGTAAGTTTTCAATTTACAAAATGATTTTAATGTTATTGATTCCAGGCAATGTTTTTTCGAATACTGATTGAAATTTATTTAAAAGGTATACTCAAAAAGATTTGTTTCTAGATTCAAATTAGAAAACTTAGAAAAGGATTTGGTTTGCCATTCTGAGTTTGCTACGTAGTTGGTTAATCTGTAAACTTAGCTTATGAAATTACAATAAAATGTAATAGTAACATGTCATTTACTAATAAAATAATATTAGAACTTGTAATTTGTTCGAAGTTGTAAAACTTACATCCATACCGGGTGACAACAATATAGACAGCACAATATATATAGACAATACGAGTGACAACAAGAGAAATTGGCTAATTTTAGATGCATATTTAGATTCATATTTTGGCGATTATTGCATCATACACATTCATACATATTCCATCTCTGTCTAATCATCATAAAAATGTCATGTCTGATTATATGTAAGCATGGTATATGTTTGTGTAGTATGTATTTTTACCTACAATTCTGGTTTGGCTTTAGCCGTACATACATTAGAACTAACAAGGTAAGTCAACATGCGACTACGCGAATCCGTTGGTGCCATTGGTCAAAATAGGTACCTTAGAACCTTAGTTAAGTCATAACATTCATTTTAACCCC
>JAHZNB010004594.1:0-13039 GCA_027744295.1 Callyntrura guangdongensis
CACAGGAGTGGATTCGGTACGCAGAGTTAAATCAACCACAAAAATCAGGAAAATAGCGATGAGGATGGCATTTCTGGAATTATGGCTCTTTTGTAAAAAAGGTTGTATAAAGGCTCATTCCTATTGAAAGATTCGCATCAAAAAAGCCACATCTCTAGATGTGACATCACGTGATTTTACAACCCGCCAAGTACAAACTGCGTGTTTACATATGAATAAATAATGGATGCGCGTCGATAAGGTTGTGACAGCTTTTGCTGCAGCAGTTGTAACCGCTACACATCTGGTATTTTGTCTGCGCACCACATTGATGCGGTTTGGTGTAAACACAACAAAATATTGATGTGACATCATTTTGATGGCACGGTTTTTCAATAAGCTACCACAGTAAAAGCTGCGTAGCAAACCTTAGCAGAGAACACGCTTCTTAAAGATGTGGCTCATCAATTTGCTGCCACATCTCAAGATTTATGTCCGGTGGGAATGTCGCCTAAATTCTAAATGAAAATGTTTCTAAAGATTAATCCTATTTGGTACCACATTTCATAAGGTTTGTTAATGGGGTTTTTGGGCTACACACAGCCACTGGACATAGTTTGTCATCATTTTGATTAAGTCATTTCCTGCAACACTACCTACATAATTTTGGCATTCTCACGTTTGATCCTTGTTACTTCCTTTTCGTCTGATTATAATTTTTGTCGGTATATCCTTTATCTGTCGTATTTATTTTATTTTTTACTTGTTTTCCAACGGAAAGACTACGAGGAGCAAAAAGGTATTTATTGTTTGTTCAACTTTCTTTACCATATTTTTCTCGTAATATATCTCGCTCTTTATGAATATTTCATGTGAATGTGATATTCAATTTTTCTTGCTTCCGACAAAAACAGCAGATTTATATATTTGAATTCATTCATCAAATACAAAAACCGCCCCCATTCAAACAAATTCCAATTCTTCTTCAACACACACACGAGCAATGAAAGTGAGGTAACATTCCCATATTTTTTCCACAGAGAGATGCATAAATACTTTGTTGACGATGTCTCTGTCGCCCCTATTATCTGCTTCCAGCTCGTTATTTTTTTGGACAACACAATATACTGGCATCTCATGTCCGGCACTTTTTCCGATGTGCCATTTCCCCTTTACCGCATTACTCCGTCTGTTTTCCATTGTTCCCTTTTTACGAATCCCACAATGAAACTCTCCTTACCATTCCCGGCTTTCTGGGGAACAAACTTTGCTGGTTAACTTGTTTTGCTATTCTTCTTCTTTCTTTTTGTCTCCTTGTTTCCTCAATAATTCCTAAACTCGGTGGAAGCGGTACATATTTCATAGAACGACAGCAGATTTATATTGGGGGTTATAAAGAATGCAACTTGTCATTCTAGCTATTTATTACCCAAAAAATAAGCAATTTTTTCGGCATTGCCTCGTCAATCGTAGAGTTTTATACAGGTTTTGGGTTACCTGCTGGCTCCTTGACTGGATACCTTACATAGTATACGCATTATTGAATAAGTTTCCCGTGACATGGTAACCCCATTTCCGGCCGTGTTGGAACAATACTCCAAAAGAACAAAGCTGTTCAAGGAGAACAGTTGCAATTTGAGATGACTCGAATGCATGAACAAAAAGAAAGACAAAAAGTGTTGGGAAGGGTACAGAAAATGGGACTGGCTGCTGGGTGGGCGGAACTAGTCAACCCGATAAAAATATAAATGTATTGTAAATATAAATATGGTCGAAGATGACGGTCATGGTGCTACTTTCAGTATACAAATTTAACGTTTCATAATTTACCACAAATGCAATACAAAATGGCAGGATGATTACATAAGAGAATTTTTTCTCCCTTAATAACTCTACTGAGAGAAATTGGTATTTAGGGAGAAAGTGGTAATTGGAAATATGGAAAAAAAGTTCATTGTTCTCTTCGCTTGCGGTTGTTTACTACGAGAAGCGCATAGCCTATAGAACTAATAAAAATTGCGAGTTTGAAACAATTTTTCAAGAGGATGGATATTGGTAAATAAAAATTTATCTTTATTTTTTATTATCCCCTCTCAGGTTGTTGTCCTTCTAAAAACTTGTTTGGCTCTTGCATCCACACCTCCATCCCAAAAAGGATCACACTTTTCCCAAGAAAAAAATTGTTATTCGTTATAAAATCTTCATGTGTACGTGTAGAGAGACACATTGAGAGAGAAAATAAGAAAAAAATATATATTATGAAGCCATGGTTGCTTAAGAAATGTAAGAGAGACGGCAAGCAAGAGAAAGAGAGAGAGAGCGCGCGAATTGGTAAATAACCATAAAGACAGTAAATTCACGTCTGTCTACTTATCTTGTGTTGTTTCCAAGTATGGATTTTCACCTTTTCCCCTGCTAATAGCATGACGAGTGTCAAATTCGTGCATGCCCGGCAACGTAAAGTAGTAGTGCACCGGTTGCGATTACCACGAGTCAAAATGGTTGTGTCTGTGAGTGTTGCCACATTTTCCATTTTTACAAAGTAGCACACTCTGAAGGAACCTNTAGTAGTGCACCGGTTGCGATTACCACGAGTCAAAATGGTTGTGTCTGTGAGTGTTGCCACATTTTCCATTTTTACAAAGTAGCACACTCTGAAGGAACCTGGGTAGGAGGTAGGAGGGGAGGAGGAGAAACAGGCGAGTCTATATATTTCGGGGTCTATTGTCGTTTTGCGTGTTATTGGCATGCATGCATGTTTCCTTTTTTGCTGGCATGCATTGAAAGTCAGTCACCACTTTTATGCCTCCCTTAAGTCGGTGTATTACAGTAATTTTCATTTCGTTACAAGACACACACACACACACACATGCATGCAGAGAGAAAGAGGGAGAGATAAAGAAGAAGACAAGGGCTATAATTTCTTTTTTACTGTCCTTTGGATTTCCATTACAAAGTGACAGATAACAAGGGTCTGTTTTTTGGCATAGGAAACAAGGCACAACGAAGCGTGTAAGAAAAGTAAGGTCGAGAGAGATGTCTACTTTTGCTTTTGACTATTGCTTTTAAAGTGAGCGGAGCAGAAAAGTAACAAATGGAGCAAGTTTTTTCTCCTGCTTTTCCTTCTCGCTGTAAATACATTTTGCAGCTGAGTTTCAGTCTACATGCATTTAATAAATATATCTCCCCCTCCCCTCTTTCTCTTTCCTTCCCTCTCACTCTATCTGTTTCCGTAATATACCGCTCCATTAGTATTACACCTACACACAGAGGAATCCTCAAAATACATACTTATGCAAAAGAGAATGACAGCGTTATATAAAGAGCACATAGTAGTTTCCTTGTCCCTCGTTTTCCCTGCTATTTTTCTACCTTTATTCCTTCTCACTTTCCCTCTCTTCTTATCTTGTCGTCCTGCTTTATTTTCCATACATGTTTTCATAACTGTATCACAATAAAAAGAAGCAGGCGAAGAAAAGGAAGCTGGAGAGAGAGAGAGAGAGAGAGAGAGAGAAAGAGGAATAAAAATGTGCTCTGAAAAGCTGAAATCATTTCATTTCCCCAGACTTTAATCCTAAATCGTTCATGGCTAGAAAGCTACCGTCACATAAAATGTTACCTTTTAGTCGTACGTTATTCTTGTGTACTTTTATGTACAAACCTAAGCTCTCATATGAATGAACCTTGTGGGGTACATCAAAGAGAAGTAACAACGACCGAGAAAAAAACAAGTAACGACGAAGGAACAATAAAGAAGGGGCAAATATTCATGAAAAAAATACCCCCGTTTTGGTTGCAGTAGCAGCCAAACCAAAAAACTTTTCTCATATCTATTTTTCCATTCGTTCCTCTCTCTCTCTTACAGACACTCACTCCTCGTTTCGCCGTGATAGAGGATGAATGAAGAAGTATGAATTTACCACCGCTAAGAGAGAGAGAGAGAGAGAGAGAAAAAAAAGTAAAAAAGAGTTGTGAATAACAAAAGACGTTTAGAGTTTCTCTCTCTGACACAACCGCCAATCGTAGTATTCCCCGGTACAGGGTTACCAGCTTTACGTGCTCATGTATTACACATATGTAGCTCGGTACAGAAACTTTTGCTCATTCTCTCTCTCTCTCCTTCTCCATCTTTCACTCTAGTTTGATTTGCTTTTAGATCCCTCTATTTTCGGGGATATTTTGCTACTGCTGCTGCTGCTGATGATAATGTTGGTGTGACTACACTACGAGAACCCAAGAAGAGGACAACGACAACAGGGACAATTGGAACAACTGTCTGGCAAACGCTTCCATTCTATTTGCAATTACAAAGTAAACTTTAGTAGTTTACTAGGAAAAGGGGGAAATGGGCACACACGCACATACAGATAGAGAGACATTTTATACAAAATAAAAAAATGTACTTGTGTATTGCCAGTTGGTGGAGCTACAATTTAACTTGAGCATGGGTACATATTATTATACATTTTGTGGTTCTGTGAACACTTTATTCTCCAAAACGACAAGACCGACGATGTACACAGCGTCAAATAAAATGTTACAGCATGACCGGGAGTGTGGATGAGTTGTAGAGAAATTATTGTAGAGTTCCTTCAAATGCAATTAATAAATCCCCTGAAACGCCCATTTTTTTCTTTCTTCGGTGTGACGGGTTTCTTGTCTGTGTTTATCCTTTCTCCAACTTTCTCTGGTTGTTTAATCACCTTTACCACAAAATCTGGTACACATCCTAACCAATTCTTGGGGTACTTTGTTCTTCTTTCTACCCACACACTGCTGGTGTTGCCCAACCCAACCAGCAAGTCAAAAGGTCCAAAGATAGGGAAAATGGTAAACCCATTTTAGTAAATTAGATTTTTTCAGCGTCTGATTGCATGTACGGGAATAATCTCTAAGGATTTCCGGCTTGCACATCCCTCAACATTCATTTTTTGAGCCCCCACATATCAGCGTGTAGCCAAGAGAAAAACGGAACAAAATGAAGGAAACAAGAGGAAAAGTGAGGAATGAGACAAGGAAGCGGGGGGAGGGGTAGAAAAGGGGAATAAAATTCAACAGCGCTGCTATAGCTGCTGCTCTGTTGCAAAGATAAACTGCTCTTGGTTTATTTTTTGTCGTCGTGAGCATGATGACGATGATGTTGATGGAAATGCCAGTGGTGGTGGTGTGTTTGGGGCGAGGGTACTAAAAGGATTTGGTTCTCTGGTTTCAAAAGAGGCAAGAGAGAAAAGCACGTGTGACGGTGCTGCTAGTGTGTCTGTGTATGGGTTCATACGATTTTGTATACAACAGTTGCATTTTCTCACCAGCAACAGCAGGAGCAAGCCATGTTGTGCAAGAGACCAGCTTTTGGGGAAAGGGAGAAGGCTTTTGAAAAAGGTAAAGAAATGGGATACGCTGAGAAGGACGAGAAAAAAATAAAGGAGTGCGAGGATATCGTATGGATGTACTTACGTACTTTACGGGTGTGCAACGCTCAATTCCCAAAAGTCTTTCAACGCCTTTCATTTTTCTTTATTCTGGGTCGGAAAAAATAAACCTGAAAGTAGTTTAGCTGCTCGGTAGCAGAAAAAAAAGAGAAGTAAACAGAAACCGAGGGGAAATACCCGATCTCGATGCAAAAGGGTGGTAATTAGAAAGGGAGGGAGGAAAAAGGTAAATAAATTAATAGACTTTTGATTTTGCCCTGATTTCTTTACCCCACGTGACCTGTGCACTTCAACCCGGCATGAATTTTTGTGTGCTGGTTGAAAGGAAAACCCCGACTTTGAGGCATCTCTTTAAAGCAGAAACCCGCAGGAGCCAGAAAGTGGAATTATAAGTTGAATGTCCACGAGTTAAAAATTTACTCTACAATAAACTAACTACATGTTTATTGCCGTTTTTCCTTTAATAAACACCCAGCTTCCAATATAAACTGTCTATATGTAACGCTTCTATTGTATTTACGAACTCTTCTTATTTTCTTATTAGCCCTTTGATGCTGAAGTATGCAAAACTGGGAATTTATTTTATGGACAATATATTTTAGCTGAGCCTTATATTAAAGAAAATACGGTACTATAATAACTATTTTTTTACTGAAAGTTGTTAGAAAACAGTAAGCCAGTGGCAGACACCCAGCGAGGAGCACATATATGAGCCACTGAACACACATGGTTTTTAAAGTGTCTTTACCTGAGGTAGTAACAGCAGCCGTGGAAGTAGTATTAGTGGTGATACTGGTAGAGTGCTTTATATTAATATTATTATTATTATTAGTAGTATTATTCCTATAATCTCACTTCTCTATCCAACCACACGGTGAGAGTAAGCTAGGTAGAAGTTGTGGTAACCGACGACGTTCTAGATTTATATAATTTATTAGATCCTCGCTCTCTCGTACTCCTCTTCCTTCTCCTTCTTCTGTGCTTTGCTTTCCCTTTTTTCTCTCTCTCGTGTTCCGCGAGACTTTGTAGCTCTTCTCCGCAACAATGTACCCAGTTCTTGGCTTGAAGGCCCCTACCAGCAGCCGTGATTTTTCTTTCTTTCCTCAGATTTTTCTCTTCCTAGTATTAGCTTTCCTTCTACTGTTGCTGAGTTCTAAGGCCAGTTCCAGTGTAGTGATGGTATTGCTAAGGAGAGTATATATGTCGTCTTGAAGTTACTTGTAGTCCTACTTTCCTTCTTTGAAATAAAAAACACACGGACACATGGGCTAAGAGAAAGAAAATCAAGTGTATACGTGTATAAGTAAGTCACTGTCTGTTTTTCTCAATTGGAGAGAAAAAATGGGAAATGTCAGCATGTGAAAAATTTAAATGCAAACTGTAAGAAGCCAAGTCAAAATCTGAGCAATGTAGATTTTTTTCTCGGAAAAGTTGCACACACACAGAAAACACTATCTCACTTTCATACTGACACACCCGGGAAATTTTTTATCGGTGTAGTTTTTCTCACCAGGGGATTCAGAGTCGATGTAAAAAGTGTTGTAAAAAAGTTACTTTAGTACCGGTTAATTACAGAGTTCAATCATAACCGGGAAATCAGTACTAGGTCGCGTTGTGTTCTCGTTTTCCCTCTTCAGGGCTACCCCAATTCTCTAACGACCAATCAACATGTACCTCACCAATACATTATTTCTCAATATTTTTCAATGTTTCTCCTGCACTCGAGCTCTCCTGCTTTCGTTTTGCTTCAAGTTTACCTCGTACAGTCAGTCTTCTGCGTTACTTCCGCGACTCTCAACTTCCCTGAATGCCGTGTCAGCCTCTCTTTATTATATTTGCTGCTGTAAAAATATGCTTGCCTTTAATTCTCCTTTTTCTTTCCCCGATGCTGTGAATACTAGATGTAGTCTTGCGTAATCTCTGCGGCTTCTCGCTTTCTTTATCAGTTGTAGAAACTCAGCAACTCGGCAAAATCAATTAGCTAATAAAAATACTAATAATACCTATTCCAGTGGTCGCAGCAGGCGCTCAAGTGGTAGTACAACTACTGCTACTACTTCTACTACTGGCTTCAATTTCAAGTCATTTAAAAATACTGCAATTGCTGCTGTTTGCCACGATTGTTATTATTTCTCTCTATCTTCTGTACTCACTTGCTCTTCTCTTCTCATGAATACAAATACAATATTATCTTGATAATGACAAGGATGAGACTTTCGTCGTTGTTGCGGACGCCAGTGAGTATGTATTCGCGTGTGTGTTTTTCCACCGCTGACAACGATGTAATCAAAAGTGAAACAATAAGCAAGCGAGCGTCGTGGTAATTTTCAGTAGAGAAACCGTCGTCGCCCTTCTTCGTCACGCCTTTGTAATGCAAAGTACAATGTAGGTAGATGGTTGGATATTACAAATTACGTGGCAATCCCAGTAACAGTAGCGTGTATGTGAACTGATGTGTGTCTTTCTCTCTGTGTACTTTGTAGGACGAAGAGGGAAATCAGAAGATGATGAGACTCTCGCTACTCGTATTTGTTTTCCTCCTGATCACACACAAACGCGGAGAATGCTATCATTATCATACTTATTATTATTATCATCATCATCTGTATGAAAAGTCACAAAGGGAAACAAGAAGCCTTTCTTCTCCTGTCTCTCCGTTTGAAAAGCCACAGTTTTGCAAGGAATTCGTGCGTGATGATAGGGCTATGAGCTTTCCCTCTTCTTTTCTCGCTAAGCTTTGCTGACTAGTTTCCGGAGCGCTTTCTCATCCTTTTTTTCTCTCTCTACGTTTGTATATGCATGTGTAAGTGTACTTGACTAAAAAATGAATATTAAATCTTGTCAAGAGTCACCCGACAAAACATTTGTTTCTTTTTTGTGTGTAAGTCTTGTCTACGGCATCACTACCAAAATCAACGAGAACATCAACAACATTATGAGGATGACGAGGACAATGATCGTGTTTTTGACTACGTGTATCTCACCACCGCCATTTGCATGATGACGATAATCGACATCATCAACATCAACGTTTTGTCGCTGGTTGTATTACTACTGCTGCTGCCACCACGGTCATTACAATCTACATTGTTATTGTTGTTCCTGTGTCTGTCGTGTCATTTTCTCTCTGTCTCTATCGTCCTTCTCTCGTTCTCTCTCTCTCTATTCTTATCAAGCTTTACACAAACTTGCACCTACACAAAAAATAAATTTGTAATAATGTGTACACAGAGGTTGTTACGAGGATAATGATGATGACAAGGATAAAGGCGAGGCTGCGGATGATATCAAGGGATACAGTCTGCTATTTCTGTGGATACGACAAGCATTAGTATTGGTATTATCATTATTATTGTTCCTGTGTTCCAGATAGTTGCACAACGGCAGGGCTGCTAGTGATGGCGGCAACAGTGATAGTGACGGTCGTGGGCAAGGTGGCGAAGGCGACATTATAATGTAAAAAAACTAGCGCGATCGCCGAAAAAATGTATGACAAAATCTCACACACCCTGCTATTTTTTGTGCTTTGGTCTATTTAAAAGTATTAGCTCTCTGGTAGCATTGCAACCCGGAAAACCGGGAAAGTAAAGATAATCTTACGAAACTGTTTTACGTGTTTACTTTAAATGTTTGGTTGGGGGAATTCCGGGAAAAAGGAAGCAACACACACATACACGTCTAGTTCTTCTCACATATCAAAATTTTTCTCTTTTCGTACTAACTCTTCTGTTTCTCACGCCGTCTAGTTCTCTCAAGTCAGGAGAACACACAACACACGGAAATAATGTAAAAGTTGCAAAGCAAATTGTAATAATCGTAAAAGCAGCAAGTAGGCAGACACGGGTACACACTCACATTGAAGGGAACAAGAGGAGACAAAAACACTCTCCCAAAGTGGAAAAGGAAATCGAGAGAAAAAAATATATTACGTCTTTAATGCATATTTTTGTGTCAGTGCATCAACGGAGAGTCTTAGAAGGGATCATCAAAACCGGTGGAGAATTTTAGTTGGTTGGTTGGTTTCCTTTATTCATGACCTTTTTGATGGAATGAAAACTGCGGAGAGAAAATGTCTCGCCCAAATAACAGCAGTTGAGGGAACATAAGAAAACTAATCCAGAAAGAGCCCTTCACCAGACTACAAATGACAAAGACAAAAGACGAACAAGACACAAGAAGAGAAGTGGTAGTAGCAATAACAACCAGAAAAGTGAATGTTTTTGGGGCATATATTTTTTTTCTAGTCAAAAGATATTACGTGAGTAAAGATGAATATGAAGGGTAGGACGGGATTGTGTTCGAGGAGTTGTTTGTTTGGATTTTTATTGTTGTGACTGCTGCGTGGCAGGAGCGTTTTAGTAGAATGTAACGTGATTATTACGGTAGATTTATTATTTATCGGTGATGTGGGAAAAAACTCACAAAATATTTAAACTAACAGAGTGTAAAGATGATTGGGGTTGGAAGGAGGAGATGGAGGAGGAGGAGGAGGACGACGATGATGTTGATGCTGATGGTAACAATGATGTGATAGTTCGTTCATGTATGTATTCATTGATCGTTTTCTCTCTCTCTCTCTTTCTTCCTCAAATCTGCTATCGTTGTTGTTGTTGAAAAAGACGAAGAAGGGAAGATTTTATGGCAAAGTAGAAATAAATATTGATGGCTATGCAAGCAGGATTACTTACACTGTTTTCTTTCCCCTTTTTCTTGTTATGTTTTCTTTCTCACAGAGTTTCTTCCCTGTACAATGACACACTCACACGTACAAAGAGAGAAAGAAGTGGAAACACAGAAAAATAGAGTAAGGGAAAATAACAAGTGGAGTAAGAAGAAGAATAAAAATATAAATGTATGTGTGTGTACGTAAACACTTTGTGAGAGTGAGCCTTTTATCGAGACCAAAAGCAGGAGACTAGGGAGAGAAGAGAAAAAACGACAACGTGAAACAAAGAAAATGACTCTCTCTCTCTCTCTCTTGCTCACTCGCTCTTCTTTTCGTAAAAGTAAGTCTGTTATGACTGTCTTGCTGACATTTTTGCTGTTTTTCTCTTTGCTGTAGACACACACACTCTTTTTTCCCTCGCTGGGGTTCTACCTCTCACGCAGGATACATTCTTGATGAAACCAACTGCGAGAGAAAACTGCGTGAGTTTCGCTGTCGGACCGATTCTTTCTACTAGAAAACGGCAGCATGCAAACCAAGAGCAGTAGTGGGAAAGAGTTTAGAGCTGAAATGCGAATGGGAAGGAAAAAGTTGTGCAGGTTTTAGTAGTTGTTGGCACTGGGCCGATTCTTCCTTTTCCTTTCGTTCATGCTTTTTCTCTCACTTGCTGTCTTGCCCGCACACTTGCTACCGCTTATATTCTATATAGCTCACCCCGTCTCTCCAACACAAGACACTAGAGTGCATTTCCCTGCACAAAAAGAAGGACCCCGTTTATATTCTGTAGTAGTAGAAGAAGAAAATGGGATACTACAGATACACTGATGATGGCACTGGAAAAAGAATGGGAGTTCTCTTCTTTCACTTTTCCCCTTCACACAACAGCAGCGGCAGCAGCAACGGCATAAGAACAACAATCCCTCTGTACATGCTGGACAAATACAGAGCCGTACTTTTAAAACCGACACTTAAACGAGTCTTCTTTTTCTCTCTGCTGAACTAGTGGGGAGCTCTTACGTTACGTTCAGTTGCGTTACTTACACATAAGTACACATAGACTTGCTATTCGTACCAGAGCAGAGTAAGCCACCAGCATTACCAGATTTTACTGGGTTTTTGTTTCTAGAGAGAGAGAGAAAGAAAGCACATACCCAGAAACATGTACAGAGTCGCCTTTCACTGGCGAGAAAGTCTGTTCTGTTCTTTCTCCTTGTCTTTCTCTCTCTCTCTTACAATGTTCTCCTTTGGCTGTACAACAACTAGTACTTGCTTGTAGGGTACCACACCGCTGCCGCCACTAATGCTGTAAAACCATGAAAAAGAATGCTTGCCTTGTTGTTGGATAAAATGGTTGTTGGAGCCAAGGAGAATTGAACAGAGCGGCTGTGTTCTCCCATTACAGGCGCACATTTTTTGGAGCCCATGTACTGCTTCCAGTAGTCCGTGCTTCTTGCTGTTGTGGCAAATACACACGTTCTCTCTCGCTCTCTTTCGCTCTGGAACATACAAGATTTCCATTTTCTCTTTCACTCATCAACATTCTCAGTCCTTCTCTTTCTATTTTTCAGCATGTACTTGTTCTTCGCCTTTTGCGATATTTTTTCTCGGCTTTTAATGCATCCATCGACCGACCAACACCAATAAAGGTAAATAGCAAAAGAACCAGTGGCAGTTATGACGGGGTATTATGCTAGGAAAGAAATGAACCCAAAAAAAAACTAAAAAAGGAAGAAATCGGAAAGAGAAAAAACTTAATGCTTTTCTAGATCATCATAATATCTGTATACATTATACAACCAGCAAAGAAAATTTTTCCAGACGCCACCACATGCTACCGTCATCATCATTATCATCTTCCGCGTCGCCGTTCCCTTCAACTTTGCCAATATTCTACTGACACATTCATTGCACAGAAAAAATTATTTTCCCGGCAGTGCCACTGATATTCAACGACATAAAACACAAGTACTGTTGCTGTTGCTACTGGCGCGACGCCTTTTTTGTGGCTAGCGTCGCATAATATTAAGTCGTTTTAAAGGGTAAGACTGTCAGCATGGCCGTCGTCATCTGAAACTTACCACCGCAACTGCTCATGATAATGATGATGACTACGATCCCACAATTTTTTTCTTACCTTTCCTATTACCGTGACAAACACGTCTGTCGCCGTGTCCTCTGTAAAATGAACGGAATAAAATGAATATTCCTGTGCAACGGCAGCTTTCATTTAATCCAAAGCCGAAACTCATCTACCAACAGAAATGCCTCAAGAAACGGGTCTATCAGAAATGGTACATCTACGTAGTTGTACGGTATTAATGACGAACGACAAGGCAAGTCTTACACCAACAGGAAATAACCCAAGACATGGAAAGATGTGGAGAGAAAACCAACACGGTCTAATCAAATTAAAATACAATCATATTACTTATTCAGTCAAGACCTATCACACAAAACCAGAATAATTTCTTAATAGATGTGAAACCTCGTTTCGGGTCCAATTCGGCTTAAACGTAGTTTCCGCTAATTTTTTGTGGGAGAAGAGAGTTGATCAGGATGATGCACAGTGCAGTGTGAAGGAAAATCCTAAAGATGTTACGAAATCCCGACCACCCACCATCGGTACTACTTCTGGTTCTATAATATCAACATTTTAATAAAACTACTACGCTTCTCTTGAAGGGCATCTAGTTTTTTCGCGGAATGGCCAGGATATCATGGTGAATGATGAAGTTTTAAAGTTTGCCAGAGGTTTCATCATCAGCTGTGTGAATAATTAAAAAGAGGAAGCAGAGAAACCAACTAGAGTTTTGCATCATACATGAAAGCCAGACCATATTATGTTGGTAGGTTTTTTTCCTGCTTTTTGATGTTTGCTAGTTGGGGCGGGGGTGGGAGGGAGTGTGATATTAAACGGTTTACGGACATATTTACTAATGCATAAATTACTATAACCTCGTATTAC
>JAHZNB010004595.1:0-16689 GCA_027744295.1 Callyntrura guangdongensis
ACAACAGTATGCACATACATAAAATTACAACATGAACATATTTTTAAAATTTCCGCCGATTTCAATTTGATGGCTACGGCTAAACACACCACAACACATTCACAAAAACAATTTTTTTTTGTGAGCTGGTACTTACGTTGCAAAATATACCATTCCACCTAGCTGGAAATGTTTCTTCTCAGTCGCATCTGTATATCTTTCATCCACCTCTCAAATGACGTTTTCAAACAATATTTTGGCCTCATTTCTTAACTTAAAATTCACAAATCAGTAAAAAAATAACGGTACAACATGATTTCGCGTTGATGAGAAGTATTAAAAACGTTCAATAATGTTGACTTTAGGAATGAAATACTGTGACAGTGAGTGGCAATGGAAATACAATATTTCTAAATGTGGACTGTACATGAATACCTACCGATAGTTTTGGTCAAAACTGAATGTTAACATAGAAAAGTACAGAGTGATGGCCCATCATAAGCCCACTCTTTTAATAAATACATGAAATATGTAGAACTCTTGTCAAAATACCAAAAAACCTTAATATGTCATGTTTATGCATTTATGCAAAATAAAGATGGAAAATTGTGACTCAAAATACTTCTTTTCATGTGAATCGTCCACATACTAAACCTCATAGTGATCTGAGAAACTATATGGCATTTAAATCAAAAGTCCGACTCTGATTATCACTTATCAGGTACGACTATCCAATCCAACTACATTAATAAACCAATGAAGAGAAAAGTATATTTGCAACGTTTTATTCATTTTAGTTAAAAGGTATCAGTGATAAGTTATCAATATCACGTACTATGTAAAGGTACCGCACAATTGCTGAGTATATACTTTTTAATTTTTTTCCTCCAAACGACTATCCAAGCTACTAGTACTATCTCACTATCTAAATTTATGCTAGTTCGGTTACAACTGGAAGATAAATGCTTACAGATGTACATGGTATGCGATTTCCCAATATTTCTGACGATAGAAACAACCAAGGTTTACTAAATCTTCTATGAAACAAACGAGGAGAGTGTAAAACTCAAATATCTAACTTTCGTAAGCGATCGTGACAGAAGTGACATCTGGGGATGAAATTCAATCCCAATCCCAAGAGAAATGTTGGCCTAAGGTACCCCGGTACCCGTGTACCAAATGTGGTTCAATTATGTCAAGTAGAACAGTAGTTATAGTGTTTACAGACAGACCGACAGACAGACATGATTGTGATGGCAATAACTTCCCAAGCTTCGCTTACGAAAGTTAATAAACTACCACATACCAGACCACAGGTATAATCTTTTATTGATTTCGAAGAGAAAAAAATGCGTTCTTTTTAGCGTGCTGATGAGGAAGTTTGACCTCTAGGTATAATTGCAGCCGGGATAGATCCCACCTACGTAAGTATGGTTCCCATGCATTAATACCAAACGGATAAAATGTAAAAAGAGAGATCCACAAAGTAATTTAATGCAATAACCAAGATCATAAACGAAAAATTCCTCATTTCGAAAGAATTCAATTGCATATTTTGTCACTAGCTAGAAGTTTGTCTGGACATAATGACTTTGTGTGTACAATTACATATGTGGACATTTTCGACTTTTAGAATTTGTCACCAAACACAGCTTCCATCATTACTACGAATACAAATTTTGTTTATCAGGATAATCAGTAAACAAAATGATTCTGCCAAGATTCCGGATGTTTGATCCTTGACATCACAGCATGATGCTCGACTTATGTAAATGTAACGCTCGTAAAATGTACTCGTTCTAACCTCTGGTACTGCACTACTGACTGCTGTCACAAAATTATCAATATAAACTAATACTTTCATTCCTAATCTAATACAATGACTAGAAAATCAATTCTCGACGAACTTCTTGCAAGCTGAGGAGAGATGGAGGACGAAGGTTGTTGTTAAGCCATGCGATTATAGAAGTTATGCATATTTTGATGCGCCAATTTGGATGTAATGCTTCATTGTAGGTAAAAGCATGCACATAATGTACAGAAAAAAGTTTCTAGTATGAAGTAATCCAAATAGAAGTTGATGGAAAATCCGATTTCACTCTAACTTTTTTAAGCCTTCTTTACAATGTTACTGATTATTATCACCTTTGAGTATACAAATGATGTCTGCGGTTATTATTTGAAATAAAAGTTGGAACTATGAACAAAATGAACTATTTTTTTACAAACTCTTATAAAACAAGGTCATAGAAAAGAATGATGAAACCATTCTATTATCAAAAAAATTGTCAAAGTTTCAGTCTGAATCAACAACCGTTTTGTGTCATCATTAGCTCCATCTCTGTTGCTTTTGCCTTACTGACTGTTCCTTTTTCGTAACAAGAAGCAACTGGTCGTGGTAGTCGACCCTAGATAGAGCAATGCTTCTAACTTTCCGAAGGAAACAAAGCCTTCTCTTCACCGAGTGGCCCCACAGTCAATTCTCAGTTTCAACACAGAAAAAACCACATGCTATTGTTAATTTGTGAATGACAAGTTTTTACAAGAAATACTAACTCTGTTTACATGGACAGCATGAACGCACAACTTTTTACAAGGTCGATCATAACAAATAACACATTCTCATCTTAAAAAATATGACGGTCTGCTGAGAATGTTTCTACTCCCCGTATCGTGAAATGTATATGTGGAGCAATGCCGGAGAGATGGATTATGAAAGTCATTTAAAAAAAGAATCAGCAACACAACTTTTACTCCCTTCCTTGTCGCCTGCTTCCCTGACCTTAAGGGCAGGGAAATACACACATTACATCTACTTTAATAAATTTTCTCGACTGGAAGTTGTGGTGGTGGTGGGGGTAGGGTTGGAGAAGAAGAACGACGAGTCAAACGAAAACTCTTTATTTTTTATTACTCACACAACGTAACTTTGAACTTTTCCTTCAAAGTTGAAAATAACATCATCATGTACTCATGCATTTCTCTGCATTCATTGGAGAAACTTTCAGACACCCCTATATCATTCACACACATACACACATCCCTACATGAACGTTGTGAAGAGGAACTTAAAAACTCAAAACTGTCCAAACTAATTAACAAGTTGCTTAATATAGTGAATCCTGCCCTGTACGAATTGTTACAATAATGTCCATACACAGATGGGCAGTAGCAAAACGGAAGGCAGTGGGTTTGTTGAGGAAAACAAGCTGTGGTGTGTGTCCACAATACAATTATTATTAGTACTACCCACCCACTGCTCATCATCATCTGTTTACATGCGAGGAAGAACGGCTACAGGATACAGTTGAAATCACGGAATTTTCCTTTCACCCAAAACTTTTGCATACATGATTTACGATTCCCAGGAAAAATCAAGTTGTTTCAATTCTTGTCACAAAATTGTACAGAATTTTAAGGATAAATTATAAAGCCTCGTATAATTGACTTATTATGCTTTCCGACAATGAAATCATTGTACAACACATATATTATATGCCTTTCCCTTTAATTGTGCTTTGCTATTTTCGACTACATATTGGTCTGATGTTTGAATGCAACACAGAAACGAGTTTGATATATTTCATTTGTTGGAGTTTGTCGCAAAATCACTAACGTGCTTACTCTCGATTCTTGTGGCACTCGCAAAATTTCTCTCTTCCTTTTTTTCGTCAAGTCAGAAAAAAAGTCTGCTCAGGTTCACTATGCTACTGCTCTTGATTTGGCAGTGTGTTTTTGAGGAAAACAAGTTTTTTGCTGGAGTCAGTATAACACAAGAATACAGTCATCTCTGACTCGACTCATCCCTACACGTACGTCCCAAACGAAGTTTTTTTTTCGAGTAGTTTTAGCAACAGCGAAAAAAGAAAAGTAAAACTATTTATTATAGATTAGCAGGGAAACGATGTAATTAAATCCACACGGAATTTATATAGCTCCACAATACACCTTTTCTGCTGATTCTAATGGTTCAACTTAAACAATCATTTTTACTCTTTCTCCCGGTCTCACTCTCTTCTCTCCTTTTCTTAACACAACTCCTAAACATCATCATCATCATCGGACAGGGGAAAAATCCAAAAGAGAACGTGATGGCGATAGCAATGTCTCCAAAAAAGGAAGAATCCCTTTTTATCGTTTTTCATCCTGCAGCTTTTACGTCGTTATTTTTACGTCATCATCGTTCCTGGCTGAATAAATTTTTGGGGTAGTACAACAGCATATCGGCGGAACATCAACTTCTACCTACCTATGTGTATTCCCAATCCCAGTAGATAAGTTAAACGAATTTCTACCAAAGATACATTACAGGCCATAAACATACTTATGCATACACTTATATCATGCATGCAAGTAGAGCATGTATGCGTGCATGAAACAGCCAAGTCATGTACACTTTTATGCAAGCGTCTTTTTAGAAGAAAATACCGACGAAGAAAAAGACGAAAAAATCGGAGAGCGACCTTCTGTTGGTCATTAGCAAGACCATAATATGGAATTAACTTTTTTGGGAAAATGTGAGATAAGAACTAACTAACTGGCAAATTCAGCATCTTGTTTCTTCTCCTTTTCACCGGTGGTGCCCCACCTCGTCTCACCTCCTCCCTCCTTGCTTTCACACACAAAAGAATAAAAAAAATCCTCGTAGACAATCATTTACCTGGTGTTTTCGTTACACGAAAAGAGCATATTTTCTGTATGTTTATTCGTCTAGGCACCTGCATAGATATGTCGTTTATTAGTACTCTCTTCGTGCCTCGGTTTTCACCCATGCTTAACGAATCTCCCCTAAGTTTTTTGTCTGCTTCTTTCTTTTTCTTCACCTTCCCGTCGCTTTCCCTGTTGTTTCTCGCCGTGGAAGAATAACACACAAATGTATCATACCAAAGCCTTTTCTATCACTAGATCAACCACACAGAAACAAACGTTACAACTGGATTTATGTGAGTGCGTGTGTATTGTATTGTATGACTTTTTCCCGCGAGCTAAGTATTATTCCATTCAAGACGAATAGATAAATATCTATAACCTTCCTTCCGCCGGGAACAACCGGGTCTTACGCGGGAGTAGCCCTTTCCTTCCCGTCTTCCTTCCGACTTCTTTTTAGCTTATTACCTCAAATGAGGTTGTTCCTTGAATGTCGCATCATATTCATATACATTATTGTACCAACAACAAAAATGTCCACTGTGACGTTTTTCTCTGTAGTTTCGCGTACCCTACTAACAATTCGCATATTAAAATTTCTCATCCCATCCCATCTCCGTGTGAGATAGCATATCGTCAGCTTCATCATAATCATCAGGCAAGCAGGTAGCATGAATAATAGTGACATTATTATTACATGCCAACAAACTTTCCTCCTGTATTGTAAAGCATCATTGCTTTTTCTCCTTTTAATGGGATCTTATTATTCGTTGGTACAGTCAAAATTGCGTGCACAGTGGAAAAGTCAATTAAGTTTTCCGGCTGGCTCACTGCAGCAACTACATCAACAAACAAGCAACATCATCCAATTCAATTGTTGTTGGCTGTTGTGTTGTGTTCCTTCTTGTTAAACAAGATAAGGGTTTCTCCCTGCATATTTTCGTCTGTGCCTTTGGTCTCCACTGTGGGAAGCTCAAGAAGATGAAACCATTTTATCCGATTTTATCCTCTGCTCATACACCTTGTCTCCGTTTCTTCTCCGCGTCTTCCCCAACAAAGACAAAAAGAAGGACACACACACGGGCCAGTGCAGAACGAAACGAATGCTGAGAACAAGAAATTTTCTTAGGAATCCACACCATCTGTGTACCACACACAAATGGAGGAGAAACTTACAAGTAAATACCTACATACATTTCTTTGGTATACTTGTCGTATTACGCAGTGTTTCATGTTACAAGGTGAGCTGTCGATGACGCGAGGATAATGTGACGTACGTTTTTTTTACTTTTTTAACGCAAAATTTAACTTCTCTCTCGTCTCGTTTACAAAAATAGGAAGATTTGTGACAGTTTAAATCTAAGCATCGTGCATCAACAGCAGAACAGTTTTTGAGGTAACATAAGTATTCGACTGTCGTTTTACGAGTGTGTGTGTGTGTGTGTGGTTGATTGCTGGGCTACATTTATGTAAGGTGCATTCAACAAACAGAAACATATAATGTGTATGCATACGATCTAATTGTGTACATTGTTACACGTTACGATTGTTGTTACTACTGCCACCAACCACTACAAAGTCTTACATTAAAAGTACAAGATAGTCAGTCACTCTCTCACTATATTATATTAGTTTGTAACTTTTCTCGCTTATTTTTTATTATCACTACTGTTATTTGCTTCATTCTCTTTGGTACGCTAAGGAGAGTTGGAACAGCAAAGAAGCAGCGTTACTCTACCGCTGTTGCTACTCTTTACCAACTTACCTACTATTACAGTTGCTGCTGAAGAACTTAGTTAGACATGTGAGTTGTGCTGAGTTTCTTGTATGACTGCCTCCTTCCCACTTCTACACGAAAAGAGTCTTTGCAAGTTTAGTGTGTCTGTGAGTACGCTTGAGAAGACGTTAGTTGCAGCAGTTGGAGGAGTTACACTGCTAGTAGTCCTCTCATCATGAACTCATCGTGCCAGACTTGCTTTACCTGTCATCGAGGGAGCACACACATCACAGAGAATCTCTGCCGTTTTTGCTGTTGCAGCCGCTCAGCGTTTCTGCTCCATCAATGTAATAATACCACTGTTTGTGCAGTGATAGTATTTTGACGTTCCACTCGGTCAGTTTCCTCATCGTCGCTTTTGCGTCCCATTTCTCTCTTCTACGACTACCACTTGTCAGGTGAATTGTGAGACTTTTTAAATACAATTTTCCATTTTTTGTGTTATTTTCTGTGTTTGTGTTTCTGTGTCTGTGTTGTATGGGCTTAATATAACTGTTTCTGCTGTTCTCCATGTAGTCGTTATTATTATTTTGTTTGTTTTTTGTTGTAGTGGAATTGTTATAGTTATTATAGTTATAGAAAAAGTTTCTTTCCCAGGAAAACGAACGACCTTGTTCTTCGCTTTTTCTTACATAATATCATAAATAGTATATTTTAATTGTAAGCTTGTGTGGCTTTTGTTATCTAGTGTGTTATATGTTGCTACCCATGTTTTTTTTACCGCAATCTGATATTATTTTATTGTTTCCTGTCACCTATTCTATTAAGTAGTCAAATTATGAATTGTTTGTCCCTGGTCCATTGGTCGCTTTCATCACCAATCTCCGTCCGAGACATTTCATCGTTTTCAGAAACTTAAAATCATCATTATTTATCGTAGTTGGTCTAACAATGAGATTTTACCTACCTTTACGTTCTACATTGTCACCGTGTTTTTCTTGCTTTCCCCCAAACTTTGTCCGTCATTTGTAATGCAACAATATAACAAAAGAGACCATCCGCAGGCAACCCAATATTAGCACAGACAAGCTTTTACGGGCGTCATTTTTAATTCCCTCTCTTTTGTGATTTGGTTCACATAATTAGTTTCTTCAATATAACGAAATAATAGTACTATGCTCTAGCCGTCACCAACGTCGTCATCATCGTCATCTCCATCACCTGCAAAGTAACACAAGTCGGTAGGTAACAAAGTCATTATTTTTTTTCCTGTTATCAATTCGCCCCAATGTTACAAGAATTGTAAATAATTGGACAATCGACATGACTGATTACAAACTTGGGATTACTTTACCACACACATGCAGTAAATTGGCACTAACCTTTATTAAACTCGAAAGGAAGGAAGATATTAAATTAAGAGTCCTACATATTTTTAGTGTACAAAAAGCCATCATTCCCATTTCTGATTACATATAAATCGTAATAAGGTGAGGTACAACATTATGCATAATACACAATTGCCATGCATTAGCCACCGTCAATTAGCTTTTTTTTTCTCTGTAGTGCAGCCATGTGCTTTCCCTCATCATGATCTTTATCAGAAGCAACATCATCATCATAATCACCGTCATTACGGCTGAGACGCATACTTATGCGTTTGTGTGTACATAATTATGTTTTTTTGTATCGAACTCGTCACTTTTTCAGGTGAATGTGCCATGAAATAGAAACTTTCTATGGTCGTGTTTTCTGGTAGTATTTTTTTGTTACCTTTTTCTTCCTGAGTATTAAGAACAAGAGTGTTTTTATCACTGACTGAGAGCATGAATGCATGCACGATGCATAAATANTTTTCTTCCTGAGTATTAAGAACAAGAGTGTTTTTATCACTGACTGAGAGCATGAATGCATGCACGATGCATAAATAATTCGCATACACACATACACTTTTAGACTTTTGCATTTTTTTTTGCGTGAAAGGCACAGATGCCTATTTTTCATTCCATAACCATAATGCCAGGTTGTGTTTTCCTTTCCCGTCTAGTAAATATACTTAAAGACGAAACATTTTTGCAACACATTTTCGAGATAAGTAAAAACAAAATACGTGGTCACGTTTTCAGTTGGGAAAATAGTCCAAAATGGTGGCGGTAGAAAAGGTTGCCTAAATGGGATAACTCTTTCATATTATTATGCATGATCATGATAATGACCACTGTGATACATTATGCATGGTGATTATTCTTTAATAATTATCAACGTCGTCCTCAAAATCAACTTCCATACAGTAACAATACAGTAATTTGCCATTATCCGAGTGAGAACCACCTCTCTAATGTCATCAAGCTTTTCCGACCTCGTAGGACGGGGAATCTAAAGTATTACACTGGGGAAAAAAGTACTAATTATTTTACAGAGTCATTTACCACACACAAAAAGGCATAGCAAACACAACAATATTGATAACAATAATACGAGCGACTGTGATTGTGATCTTTTTTCATCTCACAACCCCACTACTACTACTACCCATACAGTACTCATCCTTCTCCTGATCGTGTCTAGCCTGAACGGTTACCTCAGTCTATCATACTCACACAAGTCAGTAGAGTTTTCTCTGGGTTCTATGAAAACACGATGTGCACGATGAAAGGCTGAAGAAGGGAAATTACTTTTTTCACATGCGTGCTTAAGTGAAAAATGAATGTTGAACGTTGGCAAACACAATTCACACATACCAACAATGCATCCTGTAAAATACATTGTTATGTCTGGATCTACGGTATATAAAACTGATAGTTTTGCAGTGATTTTGATTCGGTCATATATGTAATACATGCAATTTTTATACTACGTGTGAAGGACAACTTTTAGGAGCAGCACACGAGCAGAATCCTGCCCTCTACTACTACTACTGTATGGGTCGGTATGTTCACGAACAAAAAGAAATAAAAAATTAGTGACAAGTAAAGTGTGTGTATACGTTGAAGGAACAGTACGTAGATAAAATTGCATTCATTTTCAATTAAGCTGATCCTTGTAATTGATCACACGCATGAGACTCACAAAGTATTCTTTTTGCATGTTATGTGATTGCCGAGTTCGCACTATCCATATTGTTTGGACAGAGAAATACCGAACATTTTACACCACCCACACAAACCAACATAAAACGAAGTTAGTATTCCTATATGGCTCGTAGGTAAATGAGTAGCAAAATCTACTGGGAACATTGATATTGGCGATGAGAACGAATTATCGGAATTTTGATTAAAGTTTAAGTAAGTGTTGCAAATTACACGGATGACTGTTGTTTGCAAAGCATGGCGTTTTTGTTTGTTGTGCAAAAAGGTTGTCGTGTTGTTTTCCTTGGACTGCTGTTGCTTGTTCGCAGAAAGATCATTCCATTGGACCGTCATGCTGCCCTGGTTTGATCGTAAAAGGATACACAATACACACTACATTGGGTGACTGTATTTGATAAAATTACGGTTGTTTACTAGCTGTGCACTGTGCACTATGCTAGCCAGCATGTCTGATATTTTTCTTACATTTTCTCCCTCTTCTTTAGTGATTAAATTTGTGCCAATGACTGACTAACTACGCATACTACTGTAGGAGAAATATGTCCGCGTATAGGAATCGTTCACGGACATATGCTTCAGTAGACAGGGGGTGGAGTGGAGATAGGCTTATGTCGAACCTTCGTACATTTCTTTTTCTTCGCCACTCGATAGCCTGATGAATTACCGTAGTGGGAACTAATTAAGGAAAAACTGGTATATTGGCGTAAAAATTGAATACCAATAAATAAAATGCCACGTAAGTGCAGTCTGTTGGCTTTCCTCTTTTCGGTCTTCTTTTTCTTCAGCTCACATAATAGCTATCATCGTTCGTCGTGAGATTGTTGCTGTTGTGTAACAATGTTATATAGTGGTAGTAATAATACTAATAATAATAACATTACATGCTATTACTGTTGAGGTTTCGTTTGTTAGACGAATGCGATGTGAAATGATCGGGAGAAAAGAACAGATATGGGGAGTGAAGAGACCGAGAACGAGGAAAATTATGAGGTTGCTACAGTGTGGCAGTTTGATGTCGGCCTCGTCCACGTACGTCCGTCGTTTTCCACACGGGAATAAGGTTGGGTTTGTTGGGTTTTCTGTGTGAAATCTCTAGGGAAGAAATAGAGAAGGACAAAGAGAGCGAGAAAAAATTGTACGTGCATAATACTCCCTGCTAATATTACTAATACACTATTACATGTACTGCAAAGTTGTCTGTCTTTCTACCTAGATATGTATCTATTTAACTATCTTTCTTTCAATCTATAAAAATCACAATTGGAAATGATTTCCTCCACTTCTTGTTTGTTGTACTTGGCTCGATAATGACTAAGTTGGTAGAGTGCACTGTAAGGTAGCAGCAATGGAGGTGATGTGATGAGGCATCTTCTTCCACTTGCGTTGTCGTTTGCTACTGCTATTGTCCGGTTCCACCAAGCCTTTTCTGACACTATTCCTCTTGCACTTCGCTCTTTCTCGTCAGCTCTCAATGAAATAATGCAATGTAATGTATAAAAGTAATGAAATTTCTGCATCGCTAGAGACTCATACCATCTTCGTCTTGCCATCATCAAAGCCACACAGATGTATACAAATACGTGTATTACATCCTTTTTCCAACTTTTCAGCCCTGTCACCTCTAAACCACATAGGTACCTCTACTTACCATCTACCTACCAATGTACACAAGTGAGAAAAACTCACTCAACTTTGCTCCCCTCCCCCCTCTCTCTCTATCGTTTTCTCTCACTCTCTCTTTCTTGTGTCTTCTTCCGCTTTTCCTTTCCTGAGTTGCACTCACTCTTCTTCTAGTAGTCATGATGGGCCATGTGTGTTTCCACCGGCAAGTGTTTACTTTTTATATTGTACACGGCCAAACTATATTACAACATTGCATGCTTATTTAATATGTAATGCCAGTCATTTCCCTCTCTGTGGGAGTGAGAATCTTTCGTGTACATTTTGTTAGATGGGGCACACTTTTCCATATACTGTTATTATTATTATTATTATTATTATTATTAGTCTCTACTCTTCTTCATCTTCTTAAAAAACTAGTTTTATTTGGTTCAAGTGGTTTGCTTAAGAACTGGCATGCTGCTGGCACTGTAATTTTCTTTTCCATGTGTGTGGAGGTTGGGGTGTGCGGGTAATCATGTTATCTATTGACACATCAAGGTAAATTTAAACTGGAAATGAGTTTAGACAGTTTGCACAGAGATTATTTATCATTCTGTCCATGATGCATACCGTCGCAACGTGCATATTATTATGAGAAGAGATTTCAAGAGGCTCTAAAGCTACCATCAAAATCAAAACAGCCAACAATAAGTAAATAGCAGCAACTGCATTGCCCTCCTCACAGGGCACAACAGCTTACCTACTCAAAATTTGACTGTATGCTATCAAGTATGGTTGGTAAAAGTTTTCATGTTTCTTATTTTTCTTCATCCTTTCTCCTCCTCATTCTGTGCTCCTCTCACGAGGAGATGGCAATATCGATAAATCGAATTAACCGCCGAAATTTATATTTAAATACGTAATCGCATGCATAGAATGCATTGGTGACATTTACAACCCCGAATGGCCAGTGTCAGTAGCGCTAGTTGAAGATTTGGTCCTGTGCTGCACGTATACTAAAACGCTGTTCTCGTGTATTCTATTGCGTATATAAGGTAGGCATGGCTCCTACTTTTGTTTATTCAAAACATTCCGCACTTGTCCTGATTTCCTCGGTTTTGATACCTGAACGCACTTTCTTTTAGGATGCTTTTAATAAACGACAATCTGTTTTAACTTATTAATACAAGCCATCGCCATAGTCGTTTTTTAATTACGTTTCGACCAAAACTTCTCACGGACGAAAGAAGAGATTTTATTGTTAATTAAGTAAAAGTATCATGAATCCATGTACATTCGTGATATAAAGCAAACTAAAATCAATATCTTCCAGCAATGCTTTGAATAAGTGGGAACTACCTATATACACAAGAGAATGCACTAGAACAACCTTTTAGTATACGTGCAGCACAAGACCAAATCGTCAACTAGCGCCACTGACACTGGCCATTCGGGGTTAAAATAGTACCACTGTATTCTACGGATGTGATTACGTATTTAAATATAAATTTCGGCCGTTAATTCGATTTATCGAACTTGCCATCTCCTCGTCAGTCTTATCATTAAAAGAGCTCTAGTTCCTTATTTTGTGCAAAGGCCAAAGGAGGCTTGCTGCATGCATCAGCTTGAATCATAATTTGACAAGACACCATGATGATGAGTCAGTGAGAACGGGATACTGGCAAAATATGTAAATTATATTTGGCTTTTGCCTTTCTGTCACTTGCGAAATGATATTATGCAGATCTGAGACAGATAAATGTAATTCGTAGTTATTCTTCATATGCACAGGGATGCATGTTGCTTTGAAGGAGGATCGTTGCGTACTCACAAATTTTAGTATCATATCATCATCAACCATCGCCTTTTTGATTCCTCCACCGTGTGCATCGCAACAACAAACACTCTGTTTGATCGGCATATGCGGTGGCATAGCAATCGTTACTACGACTACATGCGATCACCGCCGCTGAGATGATGATGATTAAATATAACCACCATACCGGATGTTTTAATACTTGCGGTTTATTTAGCGTGCCTAGTTTATGTGAAGTGCAGCGGTGGCTGTTGAGTTTTGGTATGGAGGTGTGGTGTGGATATGGCAAGCTCATCTCATACCTGTATGCATCCATACGATACGGCAACATGCCTACATTCATAATAAGATGATGATCATCATCATGGATCATCTTTTGACCGATCATCATATATATATTCTTGTCTTCGTCTCTAGCATCAAATTATTTTAAAATCCCACCACTATGATATGTGTATGAAAATTCAAAACAATTTTTTATTAATACTTACGTTGTACGTATTCATATGTGTGTGTTCAGTACAATCAAGTTGACGTATGAGTCAAGCTGCATCATTCTAGAGATCAGTTCTCTTTAAAAACCAAGGCCAGTTATCACACAAATATCGCACTCGCACGACTCGGTAACAAAAGTTCATTCACGTTCATATTGTCGACATTATTTTGTCAATGCTTTATTGTGTGTAGTAATTTCAAATTTCCAAGATTTTTGAGTTTGTTGGTCCCTTTTTTATTTTTTATTTAAAGGAAAAGCCTAAGTTGCAGATAAAACCCCATAAAGTCTCAAAGTGTAGACATGACAATTTTCAAGTCACTGAGCTTTTCCTAACTACCTAAATGAAACTTTTGAGCTGAAAGTGTAAAAGCTGTTAAAATGCAGATGTACCAATAGACATGTAAGTGGATGTCTAGGTAATTTACAAACATCGGATAAAGATAGTATTATGAAGAAAAGTAAGAAACCAAATTTATAAAAAAAATATTTAAATGAGAGGCTTTACCTTAAAAATGTTGGTTAAAAACTTTTCTTTTCCACAAAATCGCTGTTGTCATCAAATGAGATAAGTTTACAAAGGTAAAGGCGGAAGAAGAAATCAATGATATATGCATCCAGATCAATACTCTTTTTTATCGAGAATAGAGCAAGGACACAGGAAAGTTTTATTAACGCCTACAGGATATTCTCCTGTTGCAATTAGGAAATGAAAAATTAAAGGTCAAAACTAAGTTTTACGCTAATCCCGTTTCCGTCTGTTCTATGGCTTGAAAATAAAATGTATCTTACAACAAGTATTTAAAGTAACAAGAAAATCTGCTTAAAACTTTTTTTCCTCTGTGAAGAATTTCATTTGGTTTCTATCCTGTACTACAAAGTCTGTGTGTGCATATGTTTTACGAAACAGATAATGGAACTGTAAGCCAACAATGAATTATGCACAAGGAACATTGATTATAAAACTAAAACAAGCGTCGTTTTGTGCACTCGTCGTCTATCTGTCTGCTTGTAGCTTACTTGTATACTCCTTGGCGACTTGTGCCCAATTACACGCCGACGATTTCCTCTCCATGGTAACATTGTGTCAACTAGAGGGAATTTCCTCTAATGGATTAATCCACTCTCCTTTGATGAATTGTTAAATATTTACAAATCCATTACAAACCTTATTTTTCCTCGCCACAGTTTGAATTATTTGCCCAAATATAGTAGTACTGCCACCATCATCGCGCTAACAGGCACGAATTTTGCGCGGAAATCTCTAGCAACAGAAGTCTAACAACTATATAACCCATTCTTTTCCTTTATTCGGCGAATCTCTGCATTTTCTGCCGTCAGGCCTTCCGTTTTCTGTCAATTAAAAAACCTTTTTTCTCTAATCTCGTTCTGCCGTTTTGTAAGCGATTAGCTGTGATGTTGAGTGGATGTCGTCACACCTAGTAATAATAAAACCCGTAATTGTAGTGTTGTGCATGTCGATCAGAACGAACGGCAGCGCAGTGCAGAAACGACAGGCCATTGTTAAAACTGTCATAATCGTTATCAACGGCCTCATAATAATGGCATGATAGAGAAGAATCGTCTTTTTATTTCTTTTTAGCCAGTAATACTAGAATCCTTCCGTTACTTCAGCGTCAAACTGTTTTCGTCTGATAAAGCGTTGTAGCAGCAATCCTAGCCTAGTAGCACATGTGTAGTTCTAGATAATAAAATAATAGCATGTTATTGTAACTGACAAGTTTTTAAGATAAGCAAAAGAACACGAAGACAACCACAACATCATCATCATAACATCATGCACATCATTTGTACTTTTGTATCCCAAAAAAACTATCCTCTCTTCATCCCAACATCTTCATCAAACTCTTCCACACAGTGAATGAATGAGCACATACTGGTAATTTAACACAAAAAAAGGAAGGATGAGCTGAACAATAGGAGAAGACATGTCCGACTATATGTCTGTTATAACTTTGCTGTCTATTATTATTAAGGTATTTCGGCTATCCCTGTACGGATGGCAGCATAAGCTAATCCACACAAACTCACACACACGTACGTGCATAGTGCATACATTATACATATATTCCGACTCTCCACTTTTTTGGCAATATAATAATTACCACTCTACAAGCAAGTTCTTCATTCATGATGGAACAAACACTCCCCCGAACCGAGGGGAAAGTACACTTCACATACAAAAGTCCCTCTTTGCTTTTTCGATCATGTTGATGATGATGACGACGTTGATGTCGTATGTCAACAACACTTCATATTTAGCTGTCAAAAAGACACAAGACAAGGAGAGGAGATGAGGGAGAGAGAGAGAGAAGGAAAAGTTTTCTGATGAACGCTCCATGATGGTTGTGTTATTAACAGTGAACAACATGTATAATACATACTATTAAGTTGCTGTTTTAGGTTTTTAGTTAATACACACTTGGACAGAAAATAGTAAAAAGCTTGGGAAAAATGTTGTAACATATTTTTTCATTTCCTTTTTTCTAACCCATTTCTACTGTCTCATTTAGAAGTGTACAGTTTTCAAGTAAGTCGATTCAATAATGCAAATTAATTGAGTCAGTAGATAAATCGAGGACTGACGGTTGTTCGTTTCCTGGTACGGGAAAGTATGTGGAGAAAAGAGTACGTAGGCGTCATTGATTTAGTTAGCTTAGTTAGGCGTAAGGTGAATGATTTTTGGAATTTTTAAAATTGGAATACGGATTAGTCAGAAAATTAAAGAGTGAATTGAATTTGTTACGTGTCGTATAGGTAGCATCAAACGTTATGCTCTGATGTTAGTCATTTTTAAAACTCAGTCATCTGAAACGTGAAAATGGTTTTTAAGTTAAACTGTGCAGCGTTGTCATTTTAGCCGGTTTTTTATAATTTGGGTTAGAACCTTGGCAAAAATGGCAAAAAATGCATTTTTGCCAGCCATAAAGTGGTCGAAATGGCATATATTGAATAAGTCTGTAAATGCTGTAAGCCTGTTACTTGTTTATCAATTCTATGACTTGCTTTGCATTGTTGTGTAATAGTTTCATTCATTTTCATTCGTACTTACTGTCATAAACTAATTTTTGTCACATTTTGCCATTTTTACCACTTGAACCTACTTGCAATAAACGGTTATTGCCATAATTTACTATTTGCCACATTTTACTATTCATGCATTATTAAGGAGCTTGGTGGCAATAACTGCCGGTAAAAATGGCTAGCCATTTATGCCGGTAAACATCCCTGAGTTACGGCATCATGCTTTCAAAGCCGACTTCGCATCTGACTGAAACTGAACTCACCAATGCTACACTGATAATAAGCCCTTCAAATTTTGTTG
>JAHZNB010004596.1:0-14550 GCA_027744295.1 Callyntrura guangdongensis
ACGGGTGCTACGGAAACACCATATGGACTCTTGGGAATAGCGTTTCCAGCAAAAAATACATTAACGGAATGCATTCCAACAGCAGAACTGGCGTATTCACACCGCCAAACGTCTTGGCTGATTTGACGTAATTTAACCGGAACTGTGTTCTTATGCCCAGCAGGGTCTAATATAATAACTTCGGGAACACCTTTGCCAGCATCTGCAAATAACGTTTTTATTCATGTATCATCTACATACATTCAGCAAGTACATTAGTACCGCGTTATGCACAGACTTGACGAGATTTGGCTTAACGGCTTTGGGAGTAGGTAGGCAATTTTTGGGGTAAAATAATGTAAAATTTTCGGAGCAAGATGGTGTAGTTTGCCAAAAAGCAAACAAACAAACGACGCAAAAAGGATTGAGAAAACGACCTCAAACAAACAAACAAGCAAGCTAAAACTTGTCGGAGAAATACAACAGACAGCTTTGTTTTAACAGTTGTGTTTGTAGTTCGTTGCAATGCAATGTTCAAACAATGAAATGGAAATGTTTGTCCATTTTCTCCAGTTGAACGTGAAGACTTGTTTATATTTTCATTATGATTACGTTCATTAATTTAGTGTTTATTTAAAACAAAAAGATTATTTTATCATGTGTAGTTTTTCCTCAGCCAAAGAAAACAATTTCCTACGTTACGTTTCACTTCTCGTAACATTTTTTACTGGTTTGTACAAACAAAATCTCATTTCATTGTTCAGCAAATTAAACTATGACGATCCGTGATTAACAGTCAACATTGTTGACTCAACAATTTCTCAGCTAGTTACCAACATTACACATGGTCCATTATTTTGCACCATGCCACTTGGTTGGAAGAATAAGTCAGTACATCTATGTTCGAAACTGAAGATGATCTTGAATTGAAACTACTGATGAAAAATGAATGGATACGTTGTCCAGAGCTTTCCCCTAGCTACTTTTTATTTAATTTCCCCAGTTAATACGTTCAAGTTCAGTAAATTTTTTTCCTGCAATTTTCACATTTTCTCATTCTCTTGACTGGATTCTGGATTCGATTCACTGACTCCGACTCCACTGCTCTGACTGAAAGAGACGAACCGACAAAAACGTTCTACCTAGCTTTGTAACATTTAAATATTGCGCTTGCTCATGAACGCAAGCATACAACACAATAAATTGCAATGAAATTCAATGGGGTAAAAGGAAACAATTTGAATACGTATAAAATAAATACATACAAGTTCGACAAATAAAATAGCAATTTGGCACCGGCACCACTACTATTCTTAGGTTGCCCCAAACTACCTAATATTCCCTTTTGCACCGTCAACGGTTGACGGTCAACCGTACACATTTATCTTGTCATTTATATGGTTAATAATGTTTCTGACTTGCTCTCCCTTCCCCTTGATTAAATTTAACGGATATCCACCTGGTGAAAGAGAAAGAAAAGACGTTCAACAAACATACTTACGTTACAAACAAAAATACTGCCACCCAAAACATTTCTTATCTACTTGTACGCCACATCCCAAGAATGACAAGTAGGCATGCAGAACAGAGACAGTCAGTCACCGTCACTCACACCGGGTGAAAGTGATGTTGTTGTGTAAACACGATATTATTTTGCATACCCAATGCATGCATACTAATCCCAGGGAACATGCAGTGCGTAAAAATGTTGCTTTTGTTGGTAGGGTAAATACGGAGGGAAAGTAGCAAATGCATTTTTTGCCTAAAATGTAAACCAAACTCAAGTTTCCTTGTGTTTGTGCTTACACAAACGGTAGTCAAGTTACCGCCACCGTGTGTGTATGCAAACATTTCTCCTATTTCTCTGTGTTCAAACCCAGTCACATGTACACCAACAAAAACAACAAACATATTTGTACAACAGACTATTTCTCTAAAGAAAAAAATTCTTACAGGCTCCTTTGCTCCTCTGGGATTTTCCACCATCACAGAAACATCTCCTTTGCCAGCGGAAAATGTCTCTACGGTAAAGTTTGCTGGAGCACCAACCAACCGGCCCACTCGGCTCTATGCCAGGACCGTAAGCTCTCACTCTGAATTTTCATGGCATGTAAAAACCATAACAATCATCATCATCATCATCCATGGTAGCGGCGGAGATGGTCAGGATGATAACGACATCAGCAGCAGCGGCAAACAGAAGACGGAAACAATAGAGAAAAAAATGTACATTAATCCGTTTAGAAGGCATATGCTTTTATGTGGGGTAGTGGTTCTTGCAAAAGATTTTTCTTGTGAGTGAATGCGTAAAAGTATGGTAGTAGCAGCAGTAGTAGTGGGGCTAGTAGCCAAAGTAGTGTTTAACTTTATGGCAGCATACGTACGTATATATATTATATATATTATTGTGTATACAGAGTATTAAAAAAAGTTGATGTAGAATTTAATAGGAATTACTTACGACATTATGCACACAATAATATAGATAAGAAATAAGAACCGCACTTGTTATATTGGTATTTTAATAGAAAAAGAAACCAGTTTTCCTTTCACTGGAGAAAACGAGACGGAGGACAGCGGCAAAATAAAAGAAAGAAAAAGAGAAAAACCATTCCGGGCAATAGTACAAAATATATCCGTGTTTACAATAATACGATACGGCTTTAGTATTTTTTTTCTTCTAACTATGGCACAAAGTTATGAAGTAAAGAGATAATATGAAACTTGTCACAGCAACCGATGGATTACATTTTTTGGACCGACTTTTCTATCACTCCAAGTATCACTATAGTACCGTTGAAGAACCGCAAACAACTACCTACTTACGAAATAGATTCACAAGAGTAAAAAACATGGCACGTTAGAGAGCAGTGCTCCAAAAAAAAACTTATTATAACTGCTCGTAACAACGAATACTACTACACGACGTGGTATGCAATATTACAAGAAATGCTATTTGGTTTTGTTATGTGGATTTCTCCACCAGCGGCGTGCACTATAAAGAAGATAAAAATGCCAACTTTCTTTCATCACCGGGGTAGAGTAGTAAGCACTTTGGACAGATCATTGTACTGAACAGAGAGTAAAAAGGGAAAGAAAAAAGAAGAAGACGGGAAACGAATAAAACATTCTTATTATCAGGGACATACTCCAGGGCCTCTACTTGTATTACAAAAAATGCCTTCGTGAAATTACTTGAGTGTGTATGTGTGTGTGTTTGTACTTTCCTTTATCATCGCTGTGATCTTTTCCCACCGTAGTATCACATTACATTATGATATGCAAATACACAAATTCATGTTCCTGCATGTGTGATTCTTTTACGAAATATCTCTGTAAAGACATACGTAACGTGTGTTTGATATTATCTGGCTGTGTTGATAAAACGGGGCATGTGTAACATGTACAAGATGTAAAACTGGGAATGAATTGTAATTGTGTCAGATTCTGGAAATTTTTATCCCTTGTTCCATAATAAGTACACACATACATACACTCCAAACAGCACATTCCATGTACGAAGTAATCAAAAGGAAACTGACATGCAGCTACGGCCTTAACAAGTCGTCATCATGATCAACATGATGATGATTCATATTAGAGAGAGAGAGAGAGAGTGATCCGTATTGTATGTATGTACATAGGCATTTCTCACAAATTTCGTTCACACAAAACTATTTACTGTTTCCGCTACCCATATTTTTACGACTACGATTTTACCGCCACGCAAGAGTAATACTAGTCAATACTCACACAAAAAACGGCTTATAACACTCCCAAGGTTTTTTTTGACTGGTAGATTGAAAGAGAGAAAAAACTTTTCCCGAAAAATAGGAAATTTCACATCAGCAGCAACCTTTTATGTGCTTCATTGCATCGCTGCTGCTTTTCTCTGTGTGTTTGGAATTAGCTCACTTTCACTCACTCACTTTTTTACCTTGTGCATTTAACTATGGTTCCTATACACACGCAGAGACACACAAATATGGACAGAGAGTGGGGGAGAAACCGGAGAGAAGGAGTGAAAGAGAAAGATCTATTATTATTACTTTCTTGGTACGTCGGGAAAAGGAGAAAATAGAGAAAAGAGGGAGACAGAGAAAGTGAGAGAGAGAGAGAGAGGGGACTAGTATAGTTGTGCTGAACTGGTCCGATGTTCGGAGGAAAATGTGTTCCCATATTGGTTTGGAATTAAAAAGTTGAGCTGCTGCTACTCGACGAGCAATCTCCTTTTTTACAATCTCTGCATTTTAATGCAGTAGAAGTGGTATACAAACAAACACACACACTCAGAGAACAGGCTCACAAACTTCCAGTCAGACAGACATTTTAAGGAAAAAAGAAAGAAAACGACAGTAAACATGCACTCAGGTATAAAAACTATGTAAGTAGTGAAGTGGTGTACATATTGCATTTGAGAACGTGCACAATAATGAAAGTATTTTTGTTTGTTGATTTTACATTTTACTGTAAACTTTTACACTTAAAGCATATTACAGAGAATACAGAAGTGGCGATGGTGGTAGATAGGTATTTTGTTACATTTACGGTAGCTTTTTTGCTTACTCTCGCAAAATAAAAAAAATAAAACCCCATTACTTTTTCACAAAAAAAAACGGGAAAATACAAACATTTGTTACTTTGTTGCTGTTTTTCTCCATTCCGTTTACTTGCTCCCCAGCTAAAATTCACATCACTTAAGTATATGGTGGTGGTAGTAGTGGTGCTATTAGAAAAGACCAAGAAGTGTGGTAGCGACAGAGCAAAATGTATCTTGTAAGTGACTAGTGACGGGCAGTACAAATGGGGAAAACCCTGTATTCTCCTTGAATACAGTAAAATCGCAATACAATGTGCCACTACCAGGTAAAATGATAAACAGGGTGAGTATTTAGTGAAAAGTGGTAGTTGAGTAGTAAGAATGAGCAGCAGCAGTAGTAGTGAGAGTGATGATGTCGTTGTTACATTTTCTATTGTTTTGGCTTTCTCTTAATGAGAATTGAGAAATGAGAGACTGAGAAAAGAGGAAAGTAATAATTACCTTGGAGGTGGAACACTAATTTCATAGAGACAGAGAATGAGAGAGAAATAGAGTGTGAGAGAGAGAATAGGGTGGTCGTCATGTGTAGTATGGAAATTCAACAGCACGTGTGTGATGTTTTGTAGGGGAAAACAAATAATTGTCGTTCATTCACAGGAAAGAGAGAGAGAAAGGAAACAAAAAAATAAAACAATAATAATAACAGTAATCATAATAATAACAATAATTATAAATGAAATAACGGTAGTACTTAACGGTAACCATCATACTAATAGAGAGCTTGCTCGTTACAGTGCAATGCGTCATTGTTTGATGACTTGTGTGGGGTATATTGGTACATACAAGGTAAATTCGACACGGTACTACCCTATGGTATTCAAGGCATCCATGTGTGTGCGTACCCATATTGTGGTTGATAATGCCTCATTACTACTCTACAACTTTTATGGATAGATGGTAGAATATCAAGATTACTAGGAAGGGAAACAACGTAAATCAATGCGCGTTCTGTGGCAATAATGCGATAAGATTTGCCGCTTGATTGTAGATTATTATGTCGGTTGACGCAGTTGGAACAGTCATCAAATGGAAAATGTTTGCAGTAGAAATATGTTGTAGTACATCTTTATATTTTTAACAAATTTGAATAATTTTTTGTCATAGGAGACGAAAAGGAGAAAAAATGGGTATAAAGGCAACCTGTTAGGATTGGTCCTTTGACGAAGTGGAGCTCCTGCTTTCAACTTGGCACTTGGGTATTGCGATAGGTAAGTCATCATGGACAACTCATCCATGTTAGGATTAATTATTTCTTCTGGTTTGATAAGCTGAAAAGTATAATTGAAAAAAAAGTTGGTGAAAATTCTACAGCTAAATAGGTAGTTGCTTAAACTGAGAATGGCTTCGGTAGAACGTAATCCTTCCGCGCGCTCTGCCAACATTACTTTTTTACTGGCTCCCCATTGAGCCGGATGTGCCCAGGTTTCGAGAAAAGGTTCATGTCCGCAATCAACATTAATAAATAATCGGAATGAGATGGTACAGAGCACAGGAAGAATAGTAAATTTTTAAGATTACGTTACGTACAACCTAAAGCAGTAGATAGGGTGAAGAGACGGAGCCAGTAACAGTACAGTAAAGACTATAATAATATATAGTCTACACAAAATACCTACATACTGCGATAATATTCCTTTAAGCATGTCTACATTCTTAAGCTGGTTATATCCAGTAACTCACCTGACGAACATTTAGCCAGTCATCAGCAAGACCCATAGCTTCCGCAGCATTCTGTAGAGCATCATTCGGATTCCAGTCTTGCCAGTCAGGACACAACCCTGGAAAGAAGGACATCATAATGGGGTAAATATGTATATATTCACGTTGATGTAAATGCGTGTACAGGTGTATGCAGCAAGTAATCTAGCAAGCTTCTACAACCGTAATCAACTTTTAGTAGGGCAACTTTCATTAACTTATTTATAAAACTACTATGAAAGGTGGTGGTCGGGGTAGAGGTGTAGAGGGCGGATGGGAAACACAGCCCCGCTACAAATCTGACATGATCATCATAAGTGGGAGTAGCTTAAAAGAAATATACACGCACTGGTTACAGAGTGCATTATACGTGTCATATGTCTAGAAAGATGTAGCTTTCTATCTTGTCTTTAACACATAATAATCTATGCACTCGTCTGGGCATGATGACGATGGGGCGAAGAAAAAGGAGTACTAGTTCACTCCTCCTGCTTCTTGCCGGTCAAGTTTTTTTTTGAGATGCGGCTAGCAGCTGTGTGCTGGAGTACTAGTGGCACCAGTAAATGAAAAGGGAGAAAGGATAAAGAGAGATAAGAAGGGGAAATGCTTGGTGGTCTGGTAAAGTTGAATAGACGTGGTGAGAGTGAAAGAGAGTGAGGTGAAAGCAATACTCTTTTTCTCCTTTCACTTCACATACACACATACATGCTCTCCTCCCGCAGCTAAGTTGTTACATAATGTATGAAACATCCCCTCTCATAAATCTCATCTTTCCCACTGGCTGTTGTGAGCTTTTAAATGGTAAAATTTATAAGGTGATATAAATCAACCTTCCCATTGCGTGGCCCTCCTCCCGGTTGTCCTTCAGCTCCGGAATATAATCATCAGTAGCAGGAGAAGCAGCAATAGTAAATATATTTATGGCGTACTTACAAGCAAAAGGGTACATACATTATCATACAACCGGGACCTACCTGGAGCTACAGCATCAACCAGGGCTCCAACAGCTCTGCCGTCGTTCCAGTCTGTGGTAAAGTTTGCAATGGGAAGATCAGGTAACTTGCTCTGAACCCAGTGGAGGAGTCTGTTCATAGCCATAAAAAATAAGCCGGTTTTATATTTCCCAAGATACATACACGTACGTCAAGTTCAGCTAAATACACACTAGACTTTTTTTTCTGTCAAAGAGACTTTGTAAAACTAAACTCTCCCAGAGACAAAAAAATGCGAAATAAAACAACTTTTCAATTAGTGGTATAGAAAATGCAAGCGACCTGCTTATTCTAAACAACTAAGGTAGAAAAGTAAAAAATTTAGTACATATGTATGCACGTTCGTATTCCTACAGGTACCCATAATCATACCCTGTATTATTCATAGTTTCCGGGTATCACTTTCCGTTGCTATTCTTATTTTTTTGTTAAAGTCTCCATTTTTATATCATTTATCAGCTTCCTCAGTAGTCGTTTTTTTATTCATTTTTTTACCTTTGTTTTGGTGTTGGTCCTTTCCCTTCCTGATGATACTCTTGCTCTTCTCCCTCCCATACTGGCATCGAGATGGAATAGTGTAAAATCAGCGTCCATATCAGTCCAAGAATTAGTTTCAGTTTACAGTCAACAATGTCTGATGAATCTGTATAAAACAATCATAAGAAAATTGAGCTTGTAGAAAAACAGCCTGATAAAAAATAAGGAGGGAAAAAGCAGTGAAAAAAATATCGTGATTGTTCTGTAAGCTTGTAAGATGATAAGTGGCTCAATTTTCTGGAACCTACAACAATATTAAAGCCACTCGCTTTTGTAACATAATCCACACTCCACCACACCTGTCGTTATTATTACATCTTAATACGTATCTCTGTGCCCGTCACCGTCATTATTACTACTCATCTCTGTTTCCTATTTCTCACTTTGCCCGTATATTCATAACATAATGAAATGATGAATCTTGAAATATTACACCGGGTGCTTTTTTTATTGCTGCAAAAGATGATCTAGCTACCTTCTAATGGGAGAACAGCTCGTTTTTTCCGCAAATCAGGGAAATGTATCAAGTGTGGCTGTTTCTCTCATCTGTACAAGTGAAGCTACTTTCGTGCAACCGAGGATGGTCATAATATGAAGAAACCTCCAAAAACAGGTATTCTCCCTCTCGTTGAAAAATGGTGTGTAATTTGTAATATGCAAGTAGTGTGCAATTGCAATGCACGACGTACGCACTCCAACCTCAAGGAACAGCAAGATACACGGGCACGTGGATTAAAAACCTCAACGAGTTTGGTAGTAACGACGGCGACTTATGATGACAGAGAGATACGGTTATAGAGTTATATTCGCTGGGTTTCTCTGTTGTACATGTTATGGTTTTTGGTACAGCATATCAGATCAACGTCATCAAATCATTAAAATAATATCTAGGTAGGACATATACGACGCGACCAACGAGGTTGATGCAATCGGAGAACAATCGTGGGTTAACAAGGTAAGAAGCAAGCGTGTCAGATTACCAATCGAAAAAGAGACGACGAAGCCTTTATAAGGAAATGATAACAACAACAGCAACATGAACCTTCAAGAGGCGAGAAAAATTTATTGCAGTATTAGTTTAGTAAGCAGAGAGAGTATAAGCTTTTCAAAGTCTATTAACAATCATGATTATTACTATTATATGGCTTTTCCCCCTTATTGCCGTTGTTGTTGTCGAGTGATTGCAGTTTGTAGGTTAACACTAGTTAACAGGCACACAAACGGGCTAAGCAGGGAATTTGATCATCGTACTTCTATATAAAGCAGCGAGTTTGTAGTACGTTTGTGTTTTCTATGGGACTTGCTTTGAAATGTAGACTTGAGGCAAAGACATGCTTCACGTTGCCCCAATGCAATGTTCCTTTCCTGTTTTACTTTGAGTACATCTTACGATGAGAAACCGGAAGGTGTGCAATTACCTTTATATTCTCAGATGTCATTACTCTTATCAAGATAAGTGTCGGTAAAAATCCTCAGGTTACAACGATTTACTGTTTACGAAATATCGTCAAAATAATTTATTTTTGTGGAAATTTCTATGGAAACTTTATGGGATTTAACATGGCGAAATAAAACTGATAGAAGGATCCATCCTGGCTATTTTTTAAAACATTTTTTTTTCATGATAACCAAAATCGTTCCAATTCTCATATCCACAATTTACGATTTTTAAATATTGTCATGTTTCAATTATGATTTTGGAACAATTTTGCTTGTCATGAAAATTTTTTGAGTTTTTTAAATAGCACAGGGACACTTTTATCGGCTTTGGTTGTTAATGGTTACTGGTTAAAAACGGGCTAGCCTGGTTTTAAATGGGTCCACTACAGGGCTGTTACAGTGGTAAAAAATTGTTAGTGGTCAAAAACCGTTGCATGCATATATGCATATTGCCCAGTAACTCTATGGCTTCGGCTGTATACGGTACTGTATATAGAGAACTGTTTTAAATCACCACAACAATTATTGACCACATGACCGTTTAAAACCGTTATTAACCACTTTCGTGGTTTTTAATATTAAAAACCGTGGTTTTAGCCATGCCTGGCAAGCGTATTCAGCTTTTTTGGTTTTGATTTGATGTTGTCATAAACTATTTGGGATTTTATGCTGACTCGTCGGCATCTTACTTTTGTTCGAATAACAACCTCATCACAATAATAAAAGAAGTTGCTAAGAGTTTGTAAGAAATGCAGTTATAAGTAAAATGTAAGGGGAAAATTGGACAGTTGAGCACATCGTAAATTTGTGGAAAGTAGATGCGTGATGAATGAGATCTGCATTCTCAGCTGATTGCGTAATCAATGCCTTGATTAAGTGCATCTATTTATTGCTAAACTTTTTCTTGTTTAGATACGAATATATCCTCAACTATATGAAACTTTACGTGAATTCCAAAAAGTAAACCGGCTATTTTTATGTTAAAATTTGAACAATGTACGCAATTAGGAATCATTGAATAACTTTTGCTACCGTAGGCAGCACGGGTCTCTAGTTTTCATGTTATTGGTCAGTGCATTTTGAGTATCCCTTGAACACCTTGGCGTATATCCACCACACAAATGCAGTGTGTGTAGCAGTGGTGCCGGTTTCCACTTTAATGGCGCTTGGATGACCATTTTAAGTCATTCTTGAGAATACTCATCCCATCATCGTCATCAAGAAGGAATGTTGCTGCCTCGTTTTTATCTCTTCTTTTGCTGCCCTACAGACAGATATTTGTGTGTGTGTGCATGTGTGCTTGTATTTCGTAAGAGAAAAGGAGAGAGAGAGAGCGCTCGAGGAATAAAATGTATTATGCAAATTTACCGGCTGTACTGTAAATCATCAAAGTATATTCCTATCTATAAATTTTTACACGTATGAAAAGAGCGTCCTGTTATGATTATGGTACGATAATGATGAGCGTATATCAACCAGGTAATCATCATGACTGTTACCCTGACAAAATATAACTCAATTAGGAAACTAGAGAGAAAATAGTGTCGTCGTCAACGTCGTCTCTTTTACGATTTATTCAATGGCCTAACTTAAATCATGTTAAAACTACAAGAAATAAAACAACACTCAAATATAAATGGGAAAACTTGTGAAATGATGTAGAAGTGGGGAGGTAATAAAATAAAAACTTCACAGTCAACAGTAAACAACAGTAGTTGGGTAAACACCACTACTGCTGCTACTTCTCCAAAATACATTTCATATTTCTGCCAGAAGAGAAATTGAGAGGCATGAACAGATAGATGGGAAAAGGAGGAAAGGAGAGAGAGACAGAGACAGAAAAGAGATCCGTGTATCCAAGTGAAAAAGGACCACCAGACCAAAAGAGGATTTTACGTGATGATGACTATAACGAAAATGATGATAAATATCCTTAAAAAAAAGATGATGAGGATGACCTAAATAGCTAAACAACAAGAAAAACGATATGCATGCGAAATCCACCAAAAAAGTTGTTGAATGCAGTCATCTCTTCTCTCCTTTTGTTGTTGTTCAACTTCGCTCAAGTTTGTTTGTCCGGGAGTCAAGTTTTGTATTACAAAAATAATAGGATTTTCTTAAAACAAAACTTTTTGGTTTAGCTACAAAATCGTTGTCAAACTTTTTGTCATAGTTGATGGTTGGATGCTACTACTGCTGTTGCGTTTTCACTCGAAGAGGCTTTATAGTGACGACGATATCCTCCGTTTTCCACTATTTATGGGCTGTGTGGTCTTTATCAGAAAATAACAACTTTTTGTCCATAATTAAATAATGAATGACCACAACGTGGAATATTTGCACAGCGAATGTCTATTTTTCGCGTGCATGTCGCTTTACAGGCAGTTTTCATTTGACAAAAAGGCGTTTGAATAGTGACACGACTCTTTGAGTATGTCTCTGACTGCTACTTCCACAATCCTACATAAAGTCTTCACGAAAATATTTATCCACTATCCACCCCTCTCATTTATACTTCA
Organism: Callyntrura guangdongensis; assembly: GCA_027744295.1. Taxonomy (NCBI): domain Eukaryota; kingdom Metazoa; phylum Arthropoda; class Collembola; order Entomobryomorpha; family Paronellidae; genus Callyntrura; species Callyntrura guangdongensis. The sequence goes on from JAHZNB010004596.1 coordinate 11,766, forward strand.
CCAAACATGTCGAGAGTACGGCTACAGAGGCGCATATTTATTAAATTTAGGTACGCCAAACTTGGGTTGAAATGAACTATCGTTCTCTGCTCTGCTCTCTGACAATTTACTATATACGAATTAAAATTCTGTAAACAACAACCACTACTAAAAATCTCGTTTAGTTATACCAATAAAAAGAACTCAAGCAAGTATTTTGCTAACTGGGATGGAAAAGTTTTTGCAGGGTAAGCAGGTTGTCATCCGCGAAATTAATTGTATTCATTAATTGCTGACTAAAAAAGTATACATGGTGTAGCTTAACGTCATACAAATGAAACTACTACAAATTACGAGAGGGAAAATGTTGAGCAATACTGCTTGTTTGGCAAAACCACCACATATGGTAAAAAACACTAGAGTATGCGAACAAGTTTCCAATTAATTCCTCTCATTTCATCTAATTATTTTTCATGGATACACCCCTCCCTACCCCATACTTCCTACCTACCGAACAACCATTTCCGTATATCACAACAGAGCACATCAACTAAGCATGCATACGTAATTACAAGTTTAATGCAAAATAGGGAAAAGGGAAAAAGTTTTACAAGAGCATAATAAAGTACCTCATCTCTATACTCCATACACACTTATTATTATTGTACCCATACTCCACTAGAAGCTCTACAAAACGACATTTCCAAGTTTTGTCAATATCTCGACCAGTAACTTCACAACATTTTTAACAGCATGCCAATAATATTCTCTAATTTCTTTAGACAAAATACAGCTTTTCCTCCGTTCCTGTTTAATATTCACGTAAAGCCTGCAGCCTGTTTCTAGAAAGAGAGCAGGTAGAGAGAGAGAGAGAGAGAAGAGAGAGAGAAGTACTGCTTGACATAAGAGACTACCTAAGTGGAAAATTTAATAATAAGGACACGCATCATCATCATCATAATCATCACAACTGTAGTCACTCATGGAGGAGGGTATATAACTAGTTGAAATACTGTCTAATTGCATGTCACACATCACCACCGCAAGTAATTTTTTTGTGCAAAAAATATGCAGCACTTTGATTCATCGCCCTCTTTCATAAACCTTTTTCGCTTCGCCTCTCTCGCTTTTTTTTCTTTTTCAATTTCTGTATCCACCCGGCTAGTAAAACTGGTGTTTAGTGCCTTTAAAAAAATATTCAACAAGAAGTAGCAGAGTATTCAATGTTATTATTTTTATGTGCCGTGTACTATTCTTTGAATAGAATGCACACAGTCATGGAGCAATATGAATATTAGAGAAAATAATGATACCACATAAATCAAGAACTCAACATCACAACATCCTCAACACAAAGAGAAGAGAGAGAGAGAGAGAGAGAGAGAGAGAGAGAAAAACGAAAAAAAAATTGAGAGAGAAGCGAAGTGAAAAGGAAACACCTGTGTTGCTATTCCGTAATACACAAAAATATGTTGGCTATAAAAAACGAAGCAATAGTAATAATAGTGCAAGTTATGCATGTACACACAAAGATGACAAGAACCAGCCGTGTAGCCTCCGCGGCAACCGCGCACTTTACTGTTTCCATGTTGCTCATGTACGCCACATACTTAAAAGAAACCATAAAAATATTAAAAACTCCATATTTATATTTTAAAATTGCAGGCTATAAATACACCTCAGAACATAATGCACATATTCTTTTTTCTTCTTATTGTATGTTTCATCAACGTAACTACGTGCTTTTTGGTGTTCCCCCTTCCCATAATAAAAAAAACCTTGTATGTGTGTGTGTTTCATTTCAAAATATCGTCATCGACAATTGTCTGGTTGTCCGTGGTAACATGACTGAATGCATATTTATAAAATCCTGTGCATTTTTTGCCAGTATAAAGCGCCGCTGATGCTACTTACTACTACTTCTCCTGCTGCAGCTCCAACCATCTTACACTTTTGTACACATATGCATGCACTACTACTACTACTACAAAACTTGTCAAACATTTTTATTTTTTTCCCTTGCGGCAACAAAATGCAAGCAGAGAGGTAGAGAGAGCCAGAGCGCCATTAAGTATTATTAGTAGTTAGTGGTTGTAAGTAAGTGGCTTATTCACTCTTACACGTTTTTGTGCCTCTCGGTTCGGACGACTCGACAGGTAGACTTGTCATGGACTGCCTTATTGTGTGTGTAATGTGTAATAAACTCTTAACTGACTGGAGATAAAGGTAAGCAAGCAGGATTAACAGCAGCAGCAGGAGTATTTTGCAAGGAGAAGACTACACACAACAAAAATATGTCGGTGGTATACGCCGGCTGTATAAAAATGATAATAGTAGCGTGTGATGACGATGCTGATGCTTAGTTTGAATGCATACATAAGGACGATGGCAACGGACGAGACAGTTAAAAAATCATCTTTCCTTCTCCTTCTCTCGTGCAACCACCCAACTACAAAACTATATGGATTACGCAATCAGTATTTTTAAAGCGTGTCGTACCTACTTACATATTGTATTAAGTATGGCTGGCTTAACACTTTTGCTGGTGGAAGATGCTGCTGCTGTACTCTTGTGTGTGCAAAACAGAGAAATGTCTTGTTCATACCTACCGACTATACATAATACAGGGATTTACAAAGTGTAGTTAGTTGTGTGGTGGTAGTAAAACTGGGCATGGTATTTTTCCAAAAAAAAATTGAAAGCAAACAGATTTTAGTCGCGGGGCTTAAATTATAAGGTAGGCGAGTAGGTAACAGGACGGTCACCATTGACACAGAGGATGTTATGAATATGAAGCATGTCATCA
>JAHZNB010004597.1:0-11688 GCA_027744295.1 Callyntrura guangdongensis
GGTTCATTGTACTACTTACAACCAAAAAAACGACAAATGTGCATGAAGCGGGTGATGTGCAACTATATACACATGAAAGAATCCCGGGAAAACAATCCTACAAATCTCAAATCCAAAATCTTTGATTTTATGTTGTAAGATTTCTATACTCCATTTTTAGAAACAAGAAGCTCTTTAGAAATAAATTTTGTTTAAGCATACTGATTAATTTCTATCTACACATAGGACAACAGTTACAAAAATCGTGGCTCCTGAAATGGACGAGACCGACAAGGACGAGAGATGCTCCAAGGTTCAAAAGTTTTGTAGTGACTCCTTGCTTAAGGATGCCCGTGTTTCTGTTGAATATAAAATCTACAGCCAAGTATCCAGTTGGATTACGAAGTTGGCATTCAATGGTTTAGCTTCGGGCTAAGCAAACGTTCAAAAAAACACCGATTTGTAAAATGCGGCAGTCCGTTACACTTACTTAACTTATTACATATATTTATTTTATTTTAACTGTTAAATTATAACTTATAATTTTTAAAAAGAAAAGGGTTTGGTTGTATTTGTGCTCATTTCCTTTTGTAAGTTTACACGATTAGGTAATAAAGTTACATTTTTGGTTTAGGGTGAAACATGTGTTACTCACACGGTTTTATTAGTTAAATTAATGTAAATGTATCAACACCATGTACACCATACTACTACAAGATTTTAAATGGAATATTTGGTAGCAGTTACCTTATCCCTAAAATAGTCCGTTTTCGTAAGTGTGTGCAGCATTTCATCATCAATCGTTGGTATGCCACTTAATTAATGGAGAAGAAATGCACGACCGAACGGTTTTGAAAATAAAACTTACTGTACGTGGCACCATCTAGTTTGAATATTATTCAGGTTTGGAAATCACCCCTCGTTTGCATCACATACATTGTACATACACATGCTTCTTCTGTATATACAATATTACAACATAACATGTTAAAACGATGCTACTACTAACGCAAATGCTCTATGACTACAGTTGTACTAATGAAGTTACTCCACTCTGATGCGTGATGTACCCATGTTATTGCGTACAGAAGACCTCGTCAAAAAGCGGCACTGGAAATCGGCTTTTCTCTTGTTTACTGACGTCCTGAGGTTCAACAACGGATTTGTGAATACCTGCAAGGTTTTTTTTAAATTTGTTAATCACTACAGTGATTGATTGATTGAGCAAGTGTAACTGATTAACAAAATAATATTTAGTCTCTGCGTTCCTTGTGCAGGTTTTAGCAGTGCTTGTGAGTTTCAGTCTACCATCTAGTTGGTTATAAATCGTACAACTTACCCATTTTTTTAAATGTTGCTTGCATTTTTTAACTTTTTGTTGTTTTGTCAGTTCATTTCAAGGGCTTAGTTTGGGGACACCCCTTTCCAAAGGCAACCTTGACGTACCTGCGTTTCACTCCTTACAAGTTGTTGAAAAACTTATTCGTAGGTTTTAAATTTGATTACCTCTCACCAACCAACCATGGCGTACAAACAACCAACGCAGAAAGTTCAAAAGGTTATGGTACAACCCATTGTAAGTAGAGATTAAAAACAATTCACTGTAGAAGACGCCAAAATTGTTTTTAAACCGAAATATAATTGACTTATTTGTTATATATTTGGTGCGCAAGAACCTTATTTTTAGGTATTTACAAAACAGAACCAGAGTAAGCGTTTGGCTATACGAAAACGTCGCCTTACGAATGGAGGGAGTTATCATTGGATTCGATGAGTATATGAACCTAGTATTAGATGAGTCAGAAGAAGTAAATATGAAAAATGGGAATCGCAAACAAGTTGGTAAGTGAATTTGTTTCCTCAGTTGTGTACTTCAGCTAATATTTGCATAAGCATAGCTACTCTCAATCGTATTGCCATTTTTGCACGGTGCTTAACATTTATGTCCTTTTGTGGGTGCCTTACATTGGGTAGACATTACATGAATTATTCTGCTCTGATCCGGCACTAATGTTTTAAATAAAACACGTTGTATGATTTTATTAGATGTAGACTATTAACATTTACTCATGGGCACAAAATATTAACTTATGTACTTTTTCTGTTGCAGGGAGGATACTTCTAAAAGGTGACAACATCACATTAATTCAGACAGCTAGTAGTAGTGGGTGATGTGTAATCGGGAACTGTAATTGATATTGTGTTGTATTCTCAATTGCTCTACTTCAGCTTTGTTCCTTACGTAACTATACTATTCGTTGATGATGTTTTTTAAGTTTTGTTGTGTACTATGACTTTCCATTCATTACATAAATTTGAATATCGCAGTATCTCTCGTAATAAACATGTGATGTACACTAAAATGTATTTAGCGAGATATATTTTGGGAGGAATGGAGTGACAGTCAAAGCGAAGATTAAAGTTCTCCGAATGAATCAAAATTTTGAACTAATTCTTAAGTGTTCTTCATTCAATTTTATTATCGCGTTATCCTCTCCATAGGTAGATAATTTTGTGTATGCAGTACTTTGTAATAATTTGTTTTAACGAGAACCGGAAATGGTATACCAAGTTATAAAATCAAAATGAATGAAAAAAATGTCACTCTGGTTTCAAATTATACAACTTATTAAACCAAGTAAGCATAACGTATATAATACTGTTGAAATAAATGCCACTTTATTACTGTCAAACAAGTTTATATTTTGATTAAAAACATTTCAAATTTAAAACAATTTTTATTCTTTTTTGAAATTAGGGACGATAAACTAAGCACCACAATACATTCTTGCTTTCATCAAATGATTGCACAATGACTATTATTTATATCCATCTCTATAGTAATGAAAACCCGTAACCATATGTAGCGCTATTACTTAGTAAAGAGATTTCTCTTGCTTTGGCCGTTTTAAAGACTGGCTGTTCTCGTCCATTCTCAATCTCTCAAACAATACAGAACAATTTATAACGAGTGTACGAAACACTTCATATCGTCACATATTTTACAATATTCTATGGTATGGCATTAGACTTCATGCTAGAGTATAACATACTAAAATACGGCATTTCAAATTGATATATATTATCATGATTATGTAAATATAACGTATTAATTAACTTATTTTAATTCCTATCTTCTTTATCGTTAATGTGTATGATTGACTGTTTAAAGAATTTGATGTTGATGTATCGTCTTACGCGGTTGTAAAACTTACTTGTATCGATTTCTAGCAATAGTTATTATTCTAAAAAGTATACCAGAAAAATCAGTGGTAAATCAAGCAGTCAGATTTTCCAACTGTAAAAACCACGATTCCATGTTAGCCTTCTCGCAGTGTTGAACATTTTGTACAATTACTTTAATTACATTCCTCATAAAAGACATGGTGTGATATGGCGACAACGTACGTATTATCATGCAATTTAAGTCTAATTTAATCTTAACTTTCCTCCAATGAACTTACAGACTCCAAACTCGATTCATTTTCTGAAATATTGCTTCCCCCTGCTAACCCTTTTAATTTAGGCAAGAAACAAAAGAATGATATTACTTTCCTAAAATCAATTGATAAACTAAAAACGAAAAAAGCGGCAGCATAAGTATAACACCAACCAATGAATTCACACGCAGCGTCAAAATAGGGAGCCAAATTTTCACATAGGTTATCGGAAACAGGTATTTGGAATTTCTTGAATCCTTCCTCAGTGTGAGCACTACTGGAGTTATTAAAAACGGTGGGAGTGGGCTGGTTGACATTGTTTGTAACCGAAAGGATGTAACCAATACCAAGATCTCTCAGCAGTTGCACGTCACCAGAATCTTTAGCGTTTCCCACAAAAAGGAATGGGAGCACTTCTGTGGGAGGTTCATTTTCCAAGCGTTCTGAGCTCTGTGCTGGCGATGATAAGACATTGGGAGATACTGGTGTCATCAACGATGGCAAAAAGAACGACGGTTGGCTGCTTGAACGGGACATCGTTGTTCCGATCGTGAGATCTTTTTTACTACTACTGTCACATAAGTCCCGGTAGTAACGCGTGAACTCTTTGATTCCACCTGTACAACAGCGAAACAAGTTGTCATCGATAAATTTTAAGTTTATATAACATCTTACTACATAATTAATCTATTCACAAACTCTAGCAAGCTAATCATAAAGTACTTAACATACCGATTAACAGAATTGGCTGACGATTTTCTTGAAGAAGATGCGTCAAGACGAATGAGATCGGGCTTTGAAGGCCTGTCGAATCCAAAGTGAGATCGCTAGTTCCTTCATCGTAAACAATAACGTCTCGCCATTTACCAGAGCTGAGTGCACCGGAGGGGGAGGATGTTGATGCGCATGAACCATTGTACCCACTTTTGATACCCCTACTAGTTGTGCTAATAAGATCCAAAATTGATGTGCAATTCTGAACGCGTTTTCGGCTGAATCTATCCGTGCATGCGATATGGGCTGCCCCGATGATATGGCACTCATTGTAATGGAGAAAACTCCGACAGTCAAGTAAAAGAAAGGGTAGTCTTTGTTTGTTGTTACAATTAGATAATTTCCGAGCGAGTTCATCACACTCGATGGAGCGAAGATGACCCTTTGAAGCTTCAGGATCAGCTATTGTCCTATGAAAGGATAGTCTAAGTTTGTCCTTCCGTCTAAATCCTGTACTTGTTGGCGGAAGCTCGGTTTCCACAGGTAAGGACATCTTGTTCATTGTAAAAGCAGGAAGCCAGCAAACGTCTTTGAGTTGAACTGATCTAAATGTCTGCAATAAACATTCAGTAATTAAAAAGTACGGATTAGAAGACGTTTACGTACACTTTTTAATCAATTGGGATCAAGTCTTGAAGACAGATTCTTAAACATGTCAGATAGCTGTCATTTTAAAAGCTTACCTTTTACCAATCCATTGTAATTTCTAATGATTGATTGATTGTCAAAGAAGACTGGCACGCTTCCATTTCGTAAATTAAAAACCTTTCTCTACGTCGGCAAGCTTACTACAAGCTGTGGAAGAAATCTTGATTTTCGACAACTTTTGTATGATTCAACAGAAATTCAGCTCGAGCCAGGTAACTGTTCTGGCTTCGCAGACAGTTAAAAAAGCTTTCCAACAATCGCGCATACCTTTCCTCCCTCCATGAATGACTGACATAGAATACAGTCAGGGGGCTGGCGGCAACTTATAGTCAATTCATTTTCATAACTATATCACAACAGCCACATCACCCTTAAACGTTAAAACCAACACCGCCGCCACTATCATGCCGCAGGAAAATACAAGTAGAACACACCAGCTTTGAACCGATCGCCGTCGTCACATCAGTCAACAGAGGCACTGATGTGAAACTGTCGACAACAGGAGGTGGAGCGATATCATTTGCTAATAGGTAGTAAAAATTAATTATCGATTTCTAAACTTCGCATGAATAATAACTCAATTCAGAGAAATAAAAAATAATAGCTGCGTTGTACAAGTTCCTGCTCTCTTAGCATAAAGCAACAGCAAACCAGCAACAGAAAATGAGACAGAAAAGAGCACACACAATTCCTACACAACATTACATTTTTACAAGATTTTGTAATATGCTCCAAAAACGACGACGACCACGACGACGACTGTAAAGTAAGTATGCACGTTACAAATAGCAAAACGAAATAAAAGTTTAGCCAACTAAATAAACTGTTCCAGTTCTCTTGCCTTCTCAACAGCAGCAATGAAAGAAAATGAAGAGAAAAAAAATCACTATTTTAAAAAGCTTTCGATCGTAAAATATAATATTTCTACATGCACCATACTTTATTGATTGCGATACAAAACAATAATGCACCAGCAGCAGCAGCAGCAGCAGCAGGAACAGCAGAAGTTATGATGGTAAAGCAAAAAGTTACGAAAAAGTGTACAGCAGCGCATAGACCATAGTGCATGCTGCTGACTGAATGGGGCTCTCTGCAAAACTAAAAAACTCAATAATGATACAATACAAAATACAATACAATTATACAGTGGGAATCAGAAAAAGAATACTCGGCTATTTTAGTAAAAAAAAAACCTTTATAACGATACAAGGCTGGCTTTACATGTAGTGATGTTATGCTGCTCAGCCCTGCGTTCCATCGGTTTGGTTGTTGGTTGGATGTTTTGTGTATGTGCGTGTGTGTTAGTACCTATAAATATTATAGTAATAGTAATGTCGTAGTGCTTGTTGGTGTGTAAGCGACTATTTACCATTTGTGTACCACCACTATAAAACGCAACCAAAAAAGTAAGCACAGCCTATATATAATGTGTAGAGAATCGAGAGGTTCCTTACTGTATAATAATAACAATAATAAATAATAATAATATTAATGCAATGATGAGCTGCGAACTGAAAAGGTAAAAAAAAATAGTGTAGGCATGAAATATTATGGTGGTTGTTCGTAAGTTGGTAGTGGTGATGCGATGATGATCTCACCAGTAATAGTTTTGTATTAACTAAGTAGCAAAGCAAATGGTAGGAGAGGAAAGCAGTTGCTTACATACGGTGCTGACGACGGCCGACTAAATGCAGCATGTTGAAGGCAGGCAATAATAATTTTAAATATTAATACCACTACCAATGTTAACAACGTAGGGACGCCTTAGTTTGTACGCTATTTACACACTGACAAAACGGCAACTTAACTAAATGCATTGCCTTATCCGCAGCGTGGTGATGTTTGAACGGAGATTGAAGGAAGAGTCTGTTCGGAGGTCCGGCGGAAGGATGACTAATGATTGCATAATGTAATATTTATGTTGTGCATGGAGATGTGGATTGAGGAATAAATATATACAATGAACATGACTGGATGTCTGGCAGTTATTGTTGCAATTGTCTGTAGATTGTCAGATTCGTCCAGTTACTGCTGGCTAGGTGTAATGAATTGTGCAGCGCATTAACAACAGTACAGGCAACAATGCTTACGTACGACGATGCACGACGCTTCGCCGTTTTGATGTATAATTTGATTAATGACATTTTAAATGACCCTCTATTTACTGATGGTGTTTAGTTGAGCTCACTTTTTACATGAAGAGATTACATTGCACATAATAAATAACCATTTTTGAATTTACGACCCTTTTGCTAAGAACATTGGCTTATTTTTCCCAGTGTCTTTTCTTTTTGATAAGCGATAAGCAAGATAAGTATTAACCAACCCAAAAATTATGTTAATACGAAGTACGCGTTGTCTGTGTGTCTGGTACAGATCAGTTAAACATTCAGTAGACAAACATTGTAAACTCGAATAATTGCATATTAAACTAACACACATGTATGTATATAAATCTCACTTTTTTTTGTTATAATATTAGAGCAGTCGGTCGGTGCTCTGCGTTAAGTTTGAGCAAAGCTATGGCTCGCATATAGGCAAATCTAAATATTGAAATACCGTTCATTCATCAGTGTAATCAATCGCTAGCCTTTTATTTTATACTGTCAGCTAAAACTTGTACTGAAAAAAGGTTCTTTAAAGTCATCGCTCAAGGAAGTCAAATAATGGTTTCATTTCACCCCACAAATGAAACCTGCTTTTTGTTGCCTTAACATTAAACAAAGGTCTTAATCGTTTCATATGTACGTGAGAAATTCAGTAAAGCAATACATAGTCAGCGAGAAAACTGCGTTACAAAATTGTTTGGTAGCAAAGTAGCAGAGCAATTTTGAAGTGAGTGCTAGTTAGTTGCTATGTATCCCTACAAAACATTTGTATTTACGAATACGTCACCATATCACCATATATCAGTCCATTCTCAATGAATCACGAATCTTTCTTTCCTGTGTGCTTGTGTGCTAAAATACCAAACTGGGCAATGGACAGTTCATCCATTTCATGCACACATTATATTTACATTACCATTATGTTACGTTGTTAAAGGCTATGCTACGCAACTCATATTCATATTATGCAAAAACGATGTTATTTCATATGACGACTATTATAAAGTCCTTTTACCTCAACAGAGACGCAGAAGTTTGTAGAGGACAGTCCTCGATGTGAAACGGAATAAAATGAGCTACAACTGAAACCACAATTATCATCACTTGACTCTATATTTTCTGCTGTCTCTTTTTTGGTTGGCTTGTAACGCTGAGAATGAATGAAAATAAAACTAGAACAATTCAATGTCCTTATCATCATGATTACTTCTTATTACCACGACTACATACCTACATAATATTTTGTATGAATTATCATAAGGGTGCCTAAATTCACTTGAAAAGATCTACACGTTTAGATGTAATGTTAAGCTAAATCTGAAGTAAATTCAAATAATCTACATAGTATATCTTTATTTATTTATGTATAAATATGTATATGTATACACTTTATTATTATTATTATTTACGTTATCAAATTCTGTCAATTCATTGCTTAAGTACGAGTACGAATTAAGAGCCTAAAATATAAAAGATACTAGACAGCGAAGCATGCTAAATACATGGGCTCATATCCCAACAACCGTAACGTGGAAGCTTCTTAGCTACAAAAAGCGAATGAATAGCTCGAAATTTAAATGGTTAGATGCAAAACCCAAAATTGAATTTAAAACTAAAAAATAATTGTACGCGTTTAAACTGCAATAAAGCTTGAGGAAGCTGACAAAGTAGGTCTCCTTAATCAAATTAAACTTTTACTGGCATCAAACTCGGCCTAAATATCCTAAAAACTGACTGCGTATATAAATTGCCATAAAGCTTAATGATGATGATGAATTAGTCTTTGACCCCAACTGGTAGCCACAGTTATCAACCAATCTGGCCCAAACTTGGTATACTTATACAAATACATATAATGTATCTGTGCACCAAATTTATGCTATAGTTGTTATGTTAAAGTCAAAGAAATATATGGGGATCACTAGTTTCTACCCCAAGGGGGTGTCACTGAGATGACATATGTTGTGGCTCTTGTCAATGTTAGTCGATTAGTAAAAATCCCATCTTAAACGGATTTACCGTTTTAAAGTTATGGGCTAACAAATTTCAATCTTTGCCGCCCCCAAGGGGTCAACCAATTTGGGTCAAATTTTGTAAATCGTTATAACTCCCTATTGTCTATCTTATGCGGATTAAAATATATAGGTCTTGCATTGATTTTAAAAGTGACCCCCCGGTTGACCCCAAACCTCCATCTTCGAACTCATCCTAGCTATTAATCATACCTATTGATTGGTGTAACAGACTTCGCGAAGGCATCTCGGGTGAGAGAAATTTTACCAGGTTAAGTTATCAAAAACTTTTTGACATGAAGCTACCCCAACTGTCGTGTCTCGATTGTGCGATTACTGGCTCATATAGGCAGACACAGACACGCTATGACATCTTTTATAAAAAGAGATATTCATGATACTCGCCTTCACTTTTGCTGCTGGTGATGGAGCTGCTTGCTCGCATGCATGTTCAATTTTTACTTCAAGCAAGTGGTGATGGTGACGTTGTTAATATGGTATGGTGTTCAGTGTTTAGCCAGGTCGTCTTGTTTGGAAGTTAGTCGACTGTGTAAAGCTGTCCCACTCTCCTGCGAGGTATGAGTCATCGTCAGATGGGATATTATGTGCGTATAACCTGCTGCTGTGTGGATAGCGATGTTGATGATGATATTAGGATGACGGCGACGTGGTAATGCAAAACACAATGCCATGCCAATTGCCAGCCAAATGAATATAACAGGTATATAAAAAACAAACATTTTTTATTCTCTTCTCTCTCACTCTGCGCGTTGTATGTGGTGCAACACCAAACGTGCACTCATAGAAACACAGTGCTACCTTGCTTCTACAATACCCGGCACCATACACCAGAGTCCTGAATAGCTATGAACCACCGACCTCTTTGAAGAATTTAATCCGGACAGCTCCTCACATCTTGTCCTCCAGTCCAGTGTTTGCCAGACGGTATAAACCTTTACACCTCATCATAACGATCAACTTTTTACCGACTTGTCCACATCAGCACTTGAAATCATTTTTCAAATATTTGTGTTCTTTGCAATTTTTGTTGCCAATATGTCGTAATTCAATTTCACTACCTCCGGTCCCACTTGGTATGTATATGAACACGGATTACGTCACGTTTCCCATTTTATGTTCCATTACAAACTGGCGAATTTACTTCAATGCGACTTTAGACTATGAGGACTTTTACGCCATGACGAATTTATTGAATTTATACTCTGTGCCCTTATGAATCTAGATTTGCACGCTTTGTTAATCGAGAAGCCCTATCAGTTAGGCAGCAAAAGTAGATTTAAAAATGTATTCGCTAGATAAGTCTCATTCCAATGCCATAATTCTCCTAATGCACGCTTTTTAATACATTTTCAATAAAAATCCAAATGAACATCAAGTCAAATATTGAGATTTTATATAATATAGAACTTCAAGTCTCGAAAAACTACCACATAAAATAACCACCTCCTTCGACCGCTAACCGTCAGCCAGCCAACCTCTTTACCCCTCTATCTTTGTATATATGCATCTACAAAATGTATTCTGTTTGCCTGCTTAAAAGACAGACCATTTCTACGGGCCACCTTTTCAGCGGTTTTCTATAGGAGGTTGCAGGACTCTGCCCGGTTTTTACATATTATGCTCTCCTTCTTCTGTCATGTTCCTTGCTCAAATGTGTCTAGCCTGGCGTTTTTGTGTTCAAGAAAACTAGAAAACGCAATGATGATGATGATGTAACCATAACGATTAAGACTTTTACATTTAATGCCTCATCAGAAATATCAAAAGAAGTTCACTTATTTTTTTACAAATTGCTTGTAACATAAACCTAAGTAATAGAATGGTATCATTGGAAATAATGCAAAAAGGTGTTGCATATATATAGTTCTTGTGTGCGCTCATTTCATATTTTCATTCTCTTCAAAAGCAACACACACGCACAACTTCCATATTTATATTATTTTTTACCCATATTTATTTTTCTAGCTTAACTATTTTGTTAAGGTAATGTTATGTTGTTCTCAAAGTTGGAGACTCGAACTACTATACCAAATAAATACTTGATTGTTTGAATCATTGTGCATCTCGTAGCTGGTAACCACTGCGCCGTTCTGTCTCTGTCTGACATTGTATACGATGCAATAATGCACAAGACCAGACGACATTGCGGGTGCAATACTGTTCTCATTCATAGAAGGGAAGCTAGCCAAACCTCAGTAAATAATAAAAATGTGCAAAAGTTATACCGCGATCTACTAATGCGATCAATGTATGAGGCACTGAAAGCCGAAGTGTAAAATCAGTAGTGACCAAAATGTGTACTACGTACATGACAGCAGCATAAGCATAAAACTCAGTAGTGTGCACTGTGCAGCCTTCAATTTTGATGTGTGAAGTCACAAGTCAGTGAAAAATTAATTTGTCATGCATAAGTTTGTTCAATTTGCAAGCTGTAAGTACACCTACTCTTCAATTTAATAACAATCACGTATTCATCTGCTCGATATGCTCGCTGTTATTTTTTTTAGAAAAAGCCTGTCGGTTACCAGTACGTGAAGATCCATTACCGAAATTCGGCACTTTAAGTGCATATAGTAGTTGGTGCGCGGGAAATTTAAAAACCGCTAGTCATGCAACAATAAAATCTATCATATTAAGGATTCTCGTTCATATTAACTAATTCAAATCATAGCTTTTTATTAATCAATCTTTTCAGATACTAGTATC
>JAHZNB010004598.1:0-11410 GCA_027744295.1 Callyntrura guangdongensis
GAGGGGAGACACAGCAAAGCAAGTAGAAAGTAAATTATGTGAATACGCAAAACATGTATCAGGTTGCGTCTTGCAACAACGCATAAAGTTTTCCTGTAAACTAAATTAGGATATAATGTGAGTCAGATTATATAGTAGGGAAAAATGTTAACCGTTGAAAATACCTACAATGTACCTAATTATTTGCTTGCTTTTCTTTTGGTTGACGGTAATAGACAGTAGAACCAATTTGATATCACTTTTATGTCATTCCATCATCTTTATAGTATTCAATAAATTGACAAAGATGAATATACATCGGTATTGTACCCGAAAGGTATATAGAGTAGAGATAATTAATAAGTATTTCATTTCATGCTAGAATATTCATTTAAAATTTATTAATATGGTTATGTGAGTTTTCAGCTCCAAACTACGCGGTATCTTTCCAGGTTTTATTTAGATGTTATGAAAATTTGACAAAGTTCCTGTTTAAATTGTCGTATATATTGAGATTGATGATGATCTTATATTTTCGATATTTTTTGCCATTTGCTTCCAGTACTACGCAGAGTAGAGTGTAAACATACACGTAAAGTGTATACATTACATACACTTAGAAACCCCTTTTCCAGTTCCACCAGTCCATTCATTCAGGTAGAATAAAGGTAACATCTCGAGAAGATTGTATATTCATTTACTAATCTCGAAAACTATACATTAAAAGTGGAATGTAAAGATGACCGAAAATGTAAAAATGTTGTTGTTTTTTGGTGAATGATTTTTTATAATGACATATGAATGAGTATTTGATATGCAATTATTGTAACTGTCAGGATAATAATATTATTATCGTACAAATTGTTGTGACTGTAATGTAATAAAAGTAAGTACCAACCGGTTCGTTTGTCCTTGAGTAGAAAAATGCCATGCAAAACACGGCAGCAACCGGGGGAGAAAGGAAATTAGAAACTTGTTGAATGTACACAAACAGTTGCGGCGTGTCCAGCGAGTTTAAAATGGGCACCCAAAGGATCGATATTACTAACAGGACCAAAACAGACATTCTGACGGAGAAAAAAAGCAAAAACAAAAAGTAGCAAATAAAAAAATTAATAATAAAAACATAATCAACCTAATGATGAATTCGAAGACATTAGCAAACTAAAGAGTATATAAGATGATCTAAAAAACGAGGTTAAGTTACCTATCATTACGTACAAAGCAAATAAAAAAATAATTAACCTCAAACATCTAAGCTCGCACAAACGTATTTCGGTCTTAAATATATATCTGATGATCGATGATGATGATCTCCAACCCATTCCATAAACTTTATTACTTACTTTAAAACGTATTTAAGATGATACTATTTTAGCCCCAGTAAAATGTTAATTAAGTCCATGAATCAATACTTAGCTTGGAGGATAGAATCAAGAACAACAATTTGTAAAGAACACAGTTCCCATTTCGCGGCACTATTTTTTTCGTTAAAAAAACGAAAACGTTTTCAGTAGAAGAGCAGTCAGCAGCAAAGAGAGCAAAGATTTTCTCCTTTTCTCCGTTTTTCTCTCCATCTTGCTAGTTTGAGTGTTCATGTTTGTTTGCTTTGTTTATTTGCTCGTAAAATACAGGAAAAGCGCGCAATGTTCTAAATTGAAATTCAGGAAACTGGAACTTGTTCTAGTGTTCTTACTAGTTTTGTGTGTTTTGTAGTAGTACTTATTTGTAATACCACTACTTGCTTATAATAATCAACTATCGCTGATATAAGTTGTTATGTAAGTTAAGCCATGTAAGTTGGTATCTGTTGTTCATTTTACGATGTGTTCAGTTTGGATTTTATCGACTAATGCTTTATCTCAACTAGTTTGTTGATGGCATTGTTGGGCAGATCAAGCTTTTGCCTTTTGTATGTTTGTGATTATGTGCAGTAGTGTAATGTATATCCTTGAGGATATTGAGTTTATTTGTGCTCTTACCGTCCCACAATAAGTAGTTCTGCATCTGAAGGATTTTTCCGGAACCGAGTCCAAATGTCAATGGTGAAAATGGTCGAGCTGGAGTTGAAAATAGAAGTCAGCGAGCTCATTAAAGCGGCCATCATAACAGCTAGCATCATTCCGGATGCGCCTTGTAATAAAAATAAAGTATAAATACAAACGGTATATAGTCAAACGTATCTGTTGATTGCTAACGGATTTTTTATGAAACCAACATAATATTTTCTGATAATATTATATCATGTTCTAATATATGCATGTATGTTAGGTTATATCTAAAGTTACGAATATAGTATTGAACATTTAACCATGTTCTTGGAAGCTAGCACACGTTGAACAATAACCTACATGTCAACAAAAAAGGGAAATAACAAGTTATTTTACTAAACAATTTTATAAGTGTGGGCATTGTTTCTTGGAAGAATAATCTAAATGTAAGCCTTGACATAGACAATAGCTAGGTGTACGGACCTGATCAGAGCACCAATACCAGATGGAGGAAATGGTCATTCCAAACAAAACGCCAGTCCAGGGTAAATCACTTTGTCCAGGAACGGCCGTTCGAAACAGGTGCATTGCATCACTCGGAACAGCACCGCAACTTCTATTATTTTCATCATACAGGGTCGCATTCGGAGAAGGATTCGCCTCGTACATGAATCGACGGATGAGTTCATCATAACCACCCACCGCATCAAACGCTGGGGACACAACAACAAATGTATTTATTAAAACTCTTCAAACCCTTTTTCGAAGGAAACAACATTTTCTCAACAGCAACACCGAGAATCAGAAAAATAGAAAAAAAAGTTTTTTTTTCTCGTTTTGTTCGCCGCTAAGACCTACTTGATTGGAAAAGAGAGCAAAATATTAGGAAAGGCTCAAACTGATTAGTTTTTTTCCATACTTTTCATTTTCTACTTTAATTCCGCCAACAAAATTGTTCAAGGTCTTACACAAAAAACAATGTTATCCTTGAAGCAGGACAATTTGAGCGTACAGAGAAAACCATTGTTTATGTGTGTGGATATGCAGTAAAGAAAATATTGCTCGAAATAACAAGCAACGACGCACATTACACACACACACACAGAAGACATTTAACAAGTAAAGTTTCTTTGCACCAACGAACAAGGCAAAGCTTAAAGCTCGACAAGAGAGTAATGCAATTAATTCATGTCACAGTCACAAGAGATATGCTGGGTTGCGAAAAAAGTTACGTATCGTTGCTACTTAAACACGCGACAAGATTTCTGGCTGTATTATTAGATAGAATAACAAAATTTAAGAGAGGCAGCGAGAATAAAATCTCAACTTTTTACGACATCTTATTCACGTTTCTTTTTCATATTTTCTGTGAATTCTGGATCAGTCGAGTACGCAACTTACTTTTTGAGGTAGGAAAAAAATAGTGACTGCTGTAATATAAGCATGTACACATAGATAGGTATAAATATCTTTTTGACTGTACAAAAAGTATAACGCCTTGCTTGAGAGAAACTAAGTTGCACTATCAGCACTAAAGTAAACAGACACTTGTTTGACCAATTCATATGAAGGGAGAGAAAAGACAGACCGATTACAAACGATTCCCCTTTCTTTCTTTTGCCTTCCGGTTAAAAGGCATTAAAAAGTTAACCAGTCATTACGTAAGTGTAATAAAATGTAACACATATGAAAAAATAATAGCCTACAGTACTATGCAAATTGTTTACACGGGAGACGGCACATTAAATATTTAAATTGCAAACAGACTGTAACAATTTAATGGTAGAGCAGAAAGTACAGGGGTACTCGCCACCAAATTTTGCTTACCAAAAGTCTACACCTTGCCGTACTTTATTTTAGGAAGCCGATTTTCTACGCAAAACTGAACACAAAGAGAAAGATGACAAACGGAAGGCTGTTTGGCAAAAGTGCAAGCAAAAGTGGTGCGAATTTGAACTCTAGCCTTTATGTTCTCTTCTCCCTGTAACAACAGCCTAGGGGAGTGCTTTAATGCAAAACTGACAATAATATTTGTGTTAGTTTTAATAATAAAAATGATAATGCTAGATAGCTCACTTTCAAAAAAAGAAGAAAGAATAAAACACTTTAACCTGCTTGCTATCGTCGCTGGGAAATATTATCATAATATCAAATAGCACCGACATACATAATTATATGACACCACCCCCAAAAAAGAGATGTCGGTGGTGAGTGAAAGAAAGACGAAGAACAAACAAGACATATCTTTTTAGAAAAATCTATTTAATAATCAAATTCAGGACAGAAAGTAACGATTTCTTGTCATTTCGACGGGCTCAGTCGGAGAGAAATCTCTGGGTTGTGAACTACTTTGATGAAAGCGTGATGTGAGGTGGTAAACAGAGGATGTCTTCGAGAGTTCATACATTTGTGCACTTACAACAGTAGCATAAATTTAATGTAAAGAGACCTGTTCTATGGAAAGAGCCTTCCCCAAGTAATACAATTGTTTGCTTGTCTGTTCATCTGCTGTTCACGATGAAAAAAGATTTTACGCTTACTTACATCAGCAGCAGCGGCTCAACACAGCAGTGTCGGTTGTAACATTTATTGAGTCTTTTTTTCTGTCACTTATTTTCTTGTTCAAAAAAGGTATGTATACTGTGCAAATACACTGCTTGTACAGAATTTTACAAATAATTGCAAATAAAATATTTCAAAGTTGGTCCCATTTTGCCTGGATAGGCCCACGTGTCTAGAAAATGTGTACACTCTTCCCCAAAAAAATGGAGTGATATTTTTCAGGAATGTAATAAAATGGAGAGGAATGTAATTTTTCGATCTCAACACAACATCAGAAGAACAAAATGCTCCCGGCTCACAGAGACAAAATCTACTGAAGTATCAATCAATATTATGAATATGCGATGTTTACCAAAACATGTTCGTGTTAGCTTATGTATTATGTATGAAGATGATAATGATTTTTTTCTATTAACGATCCTGCCTGCAGCATTTTTCCGTGGCGAAGATTGTAGGTACTTTTGTAGTAAAATCATACAATGACATAGTAAGTCTTAAGATCAAGACAGTTGGAAACAGATTTTTTTGGAGAGCTAGTGTTGGAATAATCCTGAAGTAAAATATGCTTCCAATCCAAAACAAACAATATGCCATTGTCTTAAAGAAACTTAAACCTCCACAACTTACACAAGAACATGAGATAAGAAGATAAGACGCTCCACACAGCATCAAAATCGTTTGCAGAAAGTCCGTCCAGATCACCGCTGCCAATCCTCCCGCGATCGTGAAGAGAGCTGCAATTGCCAGTAAAATGACGATGGAGATGTACAAACCTTCGTCACCATCAAATCCCAAAGCCAGTTGAATAAACAGAGCTCCAGCATAAAGATCCGCCTGTAGGTTTACAAAAAATAACGGAACGGGCTAATATATCTTGTGCGAACAAACTACAAACCCATTTTTATTTTATTTTGTCGTCCGCGGAAATCCGATTGTCGTCAAGTTACCGTTTTTGCTTTGTATAAACCTGCTGGCATTCACGACTCCTCCTACGCCCGACGTATGAACATATGTATATTATCACGATGATCTCGTAAATCGGTTTTCAGATGAATGCACACCGAAAAGACACGGTTGTCTAAACTTTATCAGAAATCACAGCGCGGATGACTTTTTGATGGTAGTGAAGTGCAGTATAATTTAAGAAAAAGTTAAAGAAAATGGTTGCATGCATTTCTAGCTCGTAGAACGTGACAAAAAGGCAAGTAAGGTTGACAAAGTACGAACGTATCCAAACGGGTAGAGTAGAACATTTTAGCCAGTTTAAACTTACTTATGCATCATCGATTTAAGCCAAAGCAATTTTTGTTAACTTTAAAAAACAATAAAAGATTGTTCTGTTCGTGCAATTTCGCCTCTATTGCTGCTACGTTATAATACCATTATTGATATGCAACCGTACACAGTATATTGTCACGAAGAAACAAAAACTTGGTGACCAGGTTGAAGAAGAAACTTGAAAGTTTACCTTGCCATTGACTTTAACCTTTTGTAGTTTTGGAAAAAGGTAGCTGCTTTTCTACATTTTTTGTGAAATGCGTTCATAACCATGGTATATGTATGTATTTGTACGTAAATGTAAATGTTCCCTAAAGAAAATTGTTTCAACATTTTCCAGCAACATAACAATGATATTATTTCTTTTGTCAAGTCAGTCATTGTATTTAGTTTCTGCAAACATTTGACATCATCACTAAGTAAACTAAGTAGTAGTATAAGTAGGTTAAGTACATAGCTAGTACTTAATACAACTTATAAAAATCCAAGTAGATCATGTAAGTAATATCAAAAAACAACACTGATGACACGCCGTGCCGCCTTCCCACTGATTATGCGTTGCCATGTATTTGGCATACCGACATCTTTATTTGTCGTTCTACTAGTGATAGTGAAACAGGTACTAAGAAACATTAAGTAACGCTTACAAACTGTTATTATTATGCTTACGTACATCGTAGGATGTTTGATGTTGTTGCTGACTAATAACGGATTACTGGCTACTAGAGATAGTTACAAATCGAGCAGGCAGAAACGTCAAAACGGAGAAAGACAAAATACCTTGAAAACTGACGAATACCTTCTACATGAAATGGATTTTTTAACAGGATGCTTTACTGAATGCTGCCGTGAAACAAGAAACCGACAGCAAGAAACAAACAGCCTTGATGGCAGGGCGTGTGTGTGGGGGGAATAGGATGTTGGGGTGGGGCAAACTGAATAATAAGTTGTGGAAGAAGAAGTATTAAAATAAATCACTCTTTAAATGGGCGTAGCGCGTGTGTTATAACTTCTTAGGTGCTTTATATTATGACATTATAAATCATTCATGATATTCCTTTGAGGAAAGAGCGAGCGTGTAATATAAAGTCAAATTATCTTACCGAAATTTTGGTGAAGACGTACAAGATGAGGGCTAGTGTTGCCAGGTACACGCGAATTCGCTCTCCGCCAAAACGCTGTAGTAATCACACATCAGAAATAAAATTACAAAGGACACAGGAAGGTGACGTCAACCAAGGATGATCATGTTGCCGTGTGGGTTGTGCGAGAGAAAATGAAGGAAAGAAAAGGACAAAAAATGTAAAACATTTCCTTTTTTAAATTCGTAAAAAAAACTTTGTTAAATTGGCTTTCTTTCTTTACAACAAAATATAAAGCACTGAAGAAAGTTTGGTGTATAAAAAAGGCTTTAAAAAATCAGAGCAACTCACCAGTTTCAAGTACTCTGGCATCGTGTAGACTCCAGCCGCCTGAAAATGCACGTAATAAAAAAAGAACACCAATTTGTTACTGAATGAGTGTTTGTGGCATTTCTGTTTTCTGTTACGGAATCTTTTTTTTACAAGGTATGTTTGTTAGTGACTATTAAAAATTAAGAAAAGGCATCCGTAAAAAAGAAAGTTGTCATGTTGTTCTAACCATGTAAACAGGTACAAAGATCCAGCCGAGTAGAAGGATGATGAAAATTGCCTGTGAAAACAGAGAGAAAAAAGATTACCAGACTTTACACTAGTCATTGTATCGTCATCATCTCGAATCCCAAAATCCCAACACGTAGTGTTTACGGCGTGTGTTTCTGCTCATTACCCGTTTTTCTTTCATTTTGTAGGGACCACCGTTTCCCCATTAAAATGACGAAACGGGGCACTTTACCCGTCACCACGAGATGTTTGCTGTGGTTAAAGTGCATTTTTCTGGAAGACAACGTTCGTCATAAAAGCATATAAAGAAAATGTTTTTTTTTTTCTGTTGCAAGATGTGTCTAGTGTCTGCTCGACTGCCTTTTTGTGCTTTGTAAGTACACACTTTGCGAAATTAATGTCATTTTTTATTTTATATGTAACTTTCTCGCATCATTTTCGAATGATGTTGAAAGCAAGCTGACAGACAGACAGGACATAATGATGATGATGATGCAATTGCATGGTATGTGCCTGCATCGCACATATTTACAAACTTTTTACACAAATACTCCATCAAAATTTTACAAAATGGAATTTCAAGTTCTTATCATCGCTCGTCTTAGATCGTCTTAGATACTTACGCTTAGCTCAAAAGCCGCAATGCCAATACCAGATGCCGCTCCGGATCCGGCAAGTCCAATAAAATGGCCGCTTCCAATATTACTCGCGAACAATGACGCCCCAACAGGCAGCCAATTCATACTCCGAGAAGCCAGAAAGTAACCTTGTACGCTGTTTCTTTTGCTCCGGTAGGAAAACTAGAAACAGAAAAGGAAGAAATATTGAGGTCAAACAGAAACTGGATTGAAAACTAGATAACGAAATAAGTTACTAAATTCTCGATGATTATTTGCATGATGACATTTTGAGAGCGAACTGGATAAGCAATCTAATCATACCACAAATTTAGCTTTTCCTGGCAATTAAATTACTCATCTCCGTTGTACTACCATCAATTTCCTTTCGCCTCTAGTACTTTTCCTGTCAGAGGCACACTTCCGAAACCTGACTACTCAGAATCTTATTTTACAAAATTGGAGCAAGGTATGCCATTACAGCTCTGAAAGAAAGGAAAAATCTCACCACAAAATGCATAGGTAACTGGACGAAGGACAAAAACTGAAATTTCTTGGGATGCAGAAACTTCTCAAGTTTCTCATGATCGTGGGTTGTTGTGTAAAAGCATATTTTCTAAGGGTAATTCAAGACAAGCCGGTTTTAGTTTACATTTTTACATATTAACAACTCATTACATCTAGTTTGATGTACGCTAGTACTGCTACTGCTGTATATAAATGATAATATATGATGAATCTCACATACGCAACCTACTTTCAGCACCAACCAGATCATCTTACAAATCTTTGAGTAGCGGATATCTGATTTTTTTCTATTTCCGAAAAAAAAATCGTTTTGGGTAATTCAAGTTCAATTTCAACTTTATTGTTACTTAATACTGTCATACAAAACTAAGTGACAACTACAATTGTACGTAGGTAATTGTACAACTTTTTAAATTGAAAACTAATACCTACTCATCCCAAGGGGGGGATAAAGATAAACTGTATTCATATCACTGCTGCCTAAATTTATACACAAGCCATTTCATTTTGTCCCTCAAGTTTTGTACCATCAGAAAACTTTCGTGGACAAAATGTCAATTTGTTATTGAATAGATGGAGGTCAGGTGCGATGTTAAAACAAAGAAATTTATGCAAACTAAAAGATAACAGAAAGTATACGTTTGAGAGTAGTTTACATAATAATATGTTTTCAATTTTGTTTAGACTGAACGATTTCTGAGGACATGTTACTTTGTTACGGTTTTATTTTCCATGTTTCGACTTCAAACCATATATGATTTCAAATGTTTTCAAATGCGTTACTCTAATAGTAGTTTACACAAACATTGCATAGGTTTAACCTACGCCTACCAAAATGTATATTGTGTTTACAAGAATATGACAATAATATTTGCTCCTTTTGGCAACTTTTATTTATGAACACCCGAAAAATGTTGTACTGTTGCAATGGAATTTTTCTGTCGCGTTGTAATTGTCAAAATAAAATATACATTTTGTGTAGTCATCAACATCAACGTAATGTCAACTTTTGTAAATTACTGTTGAAACACCTCGGCCAAAAAAGTTACGCCAACGACAGAGTGGTTCAGTGGTACTTAATACGAATTCCATTTCATTCAGCAGAATTTTTGAGTACATGATGATGGTACAGTCTTGCTTTTCGGGAGTAAAACCAACAATCAAATCAGACGATTTGTTAGGTTGATACTTATCTTGTTACACCTTGGGAAAAAATAATGGCAGATTTTCTCATCACTAGATTTCCCACTAAAATGTAATGTAATGCAATGTAAAAGCAGCAATCATTTATTATTTCGCATAAAGTAATGCACAACTCCACCGCCAATCAAAATGCCTCAATGCCACAAAACGTTATGGGCGGAATGATGTCAGTGAATGAGAGACCCTCCTGTATTACCATTTTTCTGGCTTGTGGGTTTTTGCTCGCTACACCTGCCATCCGGCGATGCAGCCCCTATATTCCTTAAAGTAGGTGTAGTACATAGGTATGACAGACTTCTAGGTATAAAGTATAAAATTTCTTAGGAAAATTCGATATGAAGGATACCAGATAAGTTCACGTTTTATACCTGCTTCATTTTAACGGAATCGCTGTTCCAATGGAAATCAACCAACCGAGCAACCAAAGAAACTTTCAAGGAAAGCAAGAGGTTTATTTTTACAGGGAATGCAAACCCCTTTCTTGTATTAACTACCGGGGCTATCATTCTTTCCCTTTTCATTACTTTTTCTCCCTTTTAATAAAAAAAACTGTCCTTTTCGCGTCTTCCTCGTGTTGCCTGTGGGTGGCAGAACCGGAGAGCGAGAATTATGCTCAAGGAACCAGGAAATGGAAGGAAGATCCATTTTTTGTAAATTTATTACATTTTCTACGAAGGAAATTACAAAAAAGATGAGGAAGAGAAATGTTTTTCGGAGAAACTGAAGCCATTTGGGTTTTTGAAAGTGCTACTAGTGGGTGATTGGTTGTTAGAGTGCTCGTCTCGTTAATTAAATCAAAGCCAAAAGGTGTAGAGAAAGTAGAAAACATGATATATGCCCGTAACAGAATATAGAATAAGAATTATCCCAACTAAAAATCATATTTTCACAACTTCAGATTTAGTAACGAAAAACTAAAGTAGAACTACAATTACGTGCTTGATTTTTAATTTATTAGAGTTGTTAAGTGGAGATTTATTTACGACATCACCTTTTAACTTCATTATACAATTACACGAGTTTTGGAGTTTCATTAAATGTTTTTCAAGTATGAAGCGCTTTCCTCCAAGATATCTGCTATAGTTGCAGTGAAGGCTTGGAATATCGCGATTTATAGCTTATGCAAATAGAATAATGTTCATCACTAGTCGTATCATATGTATATAACTGATATCAATTACAACTACATATAAAAATCAAATGAGTAATTAACAGGGGTGACAAAAGTAGACAAATGGCTATGGGGTCTATCTTCTCGGATCACTTTGAGCTTCAGCATGTGAACGAATCACATGAAAAGAAATACTTTGAGATAGTCTTAGTTGCCTATGTTGCCTATTTTGGGTTTTACGTGCTTATGTGCCTATATAGCCTTTTATAAAGGTCTATTTTGACTTATTTGACAAAGTTTTACATAATAAGGTGTACACGGGTTTTTAAGTGGAAATAATAGAAAGATGTTAAGATTTTATTGTCAAGCTTTCGAATTTAATCAAAATTCTTCGTCAGGACATAAAACATAACCAAATAAAAATATCGAAAAGGAAAGCAGACATTGACATTCTTCGGAAAAGAAAAACATTGAAAATACTACAAATTAAATAAAATA